>MCJB01020407.1:46496-105348 GCA_002018475.1 Nicotiana obtusifolia
GGGGGGGGGGGGGGGGGAGGCGTGGAGTTTATTTGATCTTACTTGGTACATTTTGAGACAATTGGCCTATAATAAACTTGATATTATTTTCTTTCTCTTTCTTATTCTGTATATATTCTCGCTTTTTCTCTCATTATGTATATTCAGTGTTCTTGTTTATTAGCTTCTCTATTTTTCTTCCTTTGTGAGTTGTTAGTTTGAATTAGTAGCTTTTTTGTTTGATTTAGCAGTTTATTTATATGTTCTAGTAGGTAATAAGCCTTTGGTTTTCTTAATGCCACAGTTCTTTTCAAAGGTAGTTGTAATAACCGGGTGGATAGCGTGACAACATTCTTAAGGGAATGAGTTCTTTTTTGGTGTTTAGGTAATAATAGTAGTAGTAATGAATAAAAAGACCTAATTGAGTCATGCTCGAAGAGTCAAATGTGCTTTAACTGGTACCAGCACACTCAACTACGTGCTTATGGTTAAAAATAAGGTTTTTGAAAGAAATAGCTCTAGTTAGTGACTTTGTGACTCTTGAGTTGACTTTGGCGACCATCGAGTGGTTTAACTGAACCATAGTGACTTTTATACTTGAATGTGGTCGTTGTGGGCCGTCGACTCTGTCCTCGTTAACAATCTGGTTGCGTGAGAGGTGAGATGCTTTATTGCTAGTCCAAGTACCCATGCGTAAGGTCTATAACTTGCCTCGAATATGTTTCAAGGCAAAATCCTAAGTTTTGCTTGGCTTGAGAAGTGATTGTAGGCTTTTCTTGGCCCGTTTGAGTTTTCTATTGCCTACCAATGTTGTGATCCTAGTCAACCCCGTTGAGCCTCGAGCCTTTCTCATTTGACAACCATATTACAAGCCTTTACCCGTTTGATCGTGACCATCTCTTGGCACCCGAGCTTTCTAACACTCTTGTGAAACAATTGGCTGAAAATGTAAGTTTGGGGGAGAGACAAGGAGCTTGAAAAAGGTATCAAGGCACAAAAAGAGAAAAGAAATGATGAGAAGAAAAGGCAAGAAAAGAAAAGAGCAAAAAGAAAAATACAACATAGTAAATAAGTGGAAGAGTTAAAGAGGTTCAAAGAGAGCTAATGATCCCAAACATGAAGAAATCAAAAAGGGAGAAAATGAATGTAATGATCAAGAAAGAGTAATGTTAAGTCTCTCTAGTTCCCCAAGGAAAAGAAAGTGCCTCAAAGAATTGGCAAAATGTGAGCCGAGAAATGAAAAATGGAGTGCTTAAGGAAAGGTGTAACCACTCACCCATATTGTATCCAACTCAAATCCAAAATCATTCATTATATCTCGAAAGAAGTCCTATTTTATTTCAAGCCGAGTGAGCTTACATTAGTGGCGATACATATGAGGGGCAAGCCTATGGTACTTGAAGCCGTACTTGCGACATTCTCTTAAGAGAGATGAGTGAACCTTTCATAAATCTTGGGATTTAGTGCTAAAATTCTTAAGTGAGCCAGTCAACCGGAAAGTAGAGAAGGAAGATTTTGGAGTCCACCATGACCTACATGATAGAGAAAGAATCCACCATGACCTACATGATAGAGAAAGAGTCCTTGATAAGTAAAGTCAACTTTTGTTGCTCAAATGTCTCTTTAGAATTATATGTGCATAAAGGTTTAACTTGTCTCCTTGTTGATAATACATGAGCAGTGTGGGTAATTGTTGGTCCCAACTGATGTGTGAATGGCTCACCTTGGACTCGCTGAAATGACCCTTAACTTTTGGAGGTGGGAAATAATTTATTTGCTTGAGGACAAGCAAAGACTTATGTTTGGGGGAGTTGATAAGTAGGGATTTTGAATACTTATTAGCGCCTCTTTAGCTTTTGTTTTAGTCCAAAAAATTATTGAATTGTATTCCCAAAACTAATGAAATTGTGCAAAAGTGCGACCGCAGAAGGAGCAATCTAAGCACAAGGCAATAAACGGCATAGAAGCATACAATGTGCGGACCGCAGAATTCCATCTGCGGCCGCAAACAAAGAAGAAATATTTAGCAGGAATTTCTGCAAATTATGGACCACACATGAATTGTGCGACCGCAAAGCTAGGCTAAGAGTCAAAGATCAGAGAATATGAAAAAGACCAAGATGAGAGCATCAGTAATTGCGGACCGCACAAGATTTGTGCAGCCGCAGAAGATTGCCTTGCGCCCGCAATCCTAATATTGCAGACCGTATAAGATTTATCTTGAGGCCGCAGTCCAAAAATGTGTGGCCACAGAAGAATGCCTTGTGGACGTAGTGCAAAAATGTGCAGCCGCAGAACTCCAGTTCCTGCCAAGATGAAGAAATCTGCGGACCGCTCATGGAATTGTGCGGCCGCAGAATCTCCCGAGGTGTATTTTTGTCCGAGGTTTTCAACCTTGTATAAATAGACGAGTTTCACAAAATTAGATTAAGTTTGAACCTCTTCAATTATTGTAGCCATTTTTCTTTGCCATTTTTGGAGGTTTACTTTGCTTTGGTGTATTTTACAATAGATTTAATCATTTTAAGCTTTCATTATGAATTTAATTAGTCTTTCTTCTCTATTTTATTCAAACCCAAGTATGAGTAGCTAGATTTTTACTAGGGTTGTAACCCAACCCTAGTGTATAAACCTTATGGGTATCTAATTTAGTGCTTGTGTATGATTGAGTATTTATTATTTAGCTTAGTTCATGCTTTAATTGTGGAATTAATGGTTGCAAACATTAGTTCATGCCTATTTGACTTAGTCTCTACTTGAGATAGAGAGACCTAGTCTAGGATAACTTAGCTAGCAAGGAGTTGGGTCAATCAAGAGATTGATTAACCCAATTAAAGGGTTCAACCTAGAGATTGTAATAACCCGACTTGAGCTTTCATTAACTGCTTTGTGTGATGCACATTTGGTCTTGAGAAAGCCAAATTGCGTAAAACCACTGTCTGACCGAGTGGTAATGAGTGGCTAATTTAGAGTTAATAGCTATAATAAAACCCATTCAATAAAAGAAGCAGTAAAGTCTTTATCCTATCATGCAAACACCTAGGTAATGGTAACAGCCCTATGGCTTTTTATCAATTTGGAAAAACCTCAAAGAAAATTATCTCTAGTCTTCTCTCTTTATTTTTCAATCTTTAGAGTAAAATTAGAAATAGAAAGCAAATCTTTATATGGAAGTCCAATCTAGATAATTCAATCACTCACATTGAAATATATATCCTAACTCCCATCTTTGATCCATATGGATTCGACCCCGACAACTTAGTTGGGTTTCAATTATTGCAAACTACCATTTCATACCTCTTTTGAGGTTTGCATTTGGACGCGATCAGCATGACCTTCCATTGGAAATGATGATCGGGGATGCAAAATCCATTTTTGGCTATTTCTTCGGGGTGGATTCCTAATTTCCAAAATCTAGATTTCAAATCAAACTTGGAGAAATATTTGGCCTTAGCTAAGTGGGAGAAAAGAGTGAGTTTATTTGGGATAGGGAATTTATCATCTGGGAGGAAGTGGTTAAGTGACTGAGTTTTCCTCTTGTTTGCTCAACTCTTTTGTTGACATAAAATGCTTCGTAAGCCCATTCTGAATCTGATGGCTGTATAAGATCGAATTCCAAGAGTTTTTTGCATTCTTTATTTGCAAGATGAAGATGATCTGGGTTCATGCGTGAATAATTGGCTTTGTTAGATTTATGTTTTCATCCTTCTTGAAAGGAATCTTGATAAAGAACTCTTCGTTCTTCCATAACAGACTTTTCATTTTCTTCATAAAATCCTTGTGTTATTCCGCACATGAATGCTTAATGAGATTTTGTTCAATCTCCTTGATTTGTTCATCATTGGTGATTTGGAATAGCCTTGGAATTTCATAATAAGATTTGAATTGCTTCTTAAAGGTTATCCCGTTAGCCCTAATCTGGAGTTGATCTTTTAGGTTCTGAAAATGTCGAATCCAACAATAAGGTCTTTTCCTGGTACATCAGACCCTATCAGCTTAGTTCTGTACTTCAATAGGGAATATAGACTCGAGTTCCTTTTCTTCACCTAGAGTATACCAGTGTAATCTTCAATCTCTTCAAGGAGTTTGATCGATCTCCTCGATTGGGGATAATTTCTTGTGAAATTTCGAATCTTGAGGCAACTAAAGCATATGTTCTTTTTGTGAAAATTTCCCGGCCTCCTTCTTCTAAACTATTCTATGCGTCTCCTGGACCTTGATCTCCCATTTGAAATTCTTGGCCATCTGAACCTCCTGAATCCTTTTCATCTCCTAGATGTGTGGTGGGAACATCCTAATCTGGTGATCAGATTGGATATGTGGCATGCTATGTCAAGCACTGGATAGTGTTAGATAATTTATATTAGGGCAGAGCGCTTCGTGCAAATGTCCTCCAATGCGATGAAAAAAGCTTGCCTGATGTAGACGACTTGTGGGATTGTTTTTGACTAAAACTTCTCTTTAATGATAGTCATGGTTCGGCCTGCCAACAAATTTGGAAGAAACAAAGGCTTGTGTCAGGCTGATATCTCCGCCAATCTCAAAATATATCTTTGCCATTTTTTGAAATGCCTGTCAATGTTGTTTCTATCAAATGACACACACTTCATCTCGAAGAGTTGTCTTTGCATTTTTTCTTGTCTTTGGCCAGTATCTCCACAGAAAACTTTATGTAGGATTCTGATGTTGAAAGCAAGTCCTGGGAAGTAAGAAAAGTATTTTTGTCTTGAATCCCAGTGAGTTCCACCAATCTTTGAGGATTTCTAAGAACCGTGAAGTGAGTTCTAACAGGATGATATACTTTTATTGTTCCACCAAATGTTTGTCACCATCCAAGTATAGAAGTCTTTGATCCTTTGAGGCTATTTTGAACCTTGATGTCATCTAAGGTGAAAGTGTGGAAGCCAGTTCCAACTGGTTTTGCCGCCTGATGGTAGGCTATAATCTCGTATTTTTTTTGCTTATTGCACTCTAATTTACTACACTTTAATTGAGTTTGAGCTCTAATTGCGAGTGTTTTGCACTTATTGTGTGTTTTATGCATTATAGGAGGATTTTGAGCTATGTGGATGTTATGGAATGAATTCGAGTGATTTGGAGCTTTAATGTCTGAGTAAAAGCCCATGGAATTAAGTCGAGATCACGTTCGGGGGTCGAGATCCACTTCGGGATAGCTAAAAAGCAAGAAAAATCCGTACTAAGAGAAAGTCCCATAGCCGCGCCACGGTAGGCCAATTTTCCTGCAGTCTTTCAGAATCAACTCTCTGGATTTCCCCACTAATGCTCCGCATGGCGTGTCGCCCCCATGCGGCGCACCTGTGCAATATTTACAGAGTATTTTCCAAATTCGCGTAGGAAAAGGTGTTTTCGTCTGGGACCGACCCTGCTTAGTATAAATACATTTAAAAACATTATTTTATTGACTTTTGACACATCTTAGACCTAAGTAAGCCAAGGAGGAGGTGGAGAAGCAAAAGTTCAAGGATTTCATCATTCAATCTTCACTCAAGACAAGGGTTTGGATTGTTTTATGTTTTCCTTTAACTTAAACATTGTTATGATGAATTGTTCCACATCTATGGAGTAGTTCTCTATAGGGTTTGATGGATTTGGTATATTGATACTTGTTTGTGGATAATTAGCTCTAGTTTTATGTATTGAATCGTTTTGGATGTTTTAACTATTGCATCTTTATTCACTTGTTAATGTAATCGAGAGAGGCATAACTTGTGATATTTTTGCATTATATTTTGTTGGTTGAAGTCATTAACTCTTCTTAGTGATCGGAAGAGGCTAGTTGAATTGTTGATTAAACTTAGTTAGGAGGATAATCGAGAGAGGTTCTCCTTAAGACCAATCCACTACGAATTTTAGCATATCTTCAACGAGCGTAAATTGAGTCATATCGTGAGGTTGAGACTTAATCGAGAGAGGAGTTTCTACTAATCAATTGAACTAATAACTAAGTGAATTCGAGAGTCTCACTTAAACATTAGAAGTGAATTATCTAGAGTTAAATCCCAAATACTTATCTTGCACCTATCCTATCAACCCTATCCTCTCCCTATTGATAACTTCCTCTGCTTAATACTTGCTTTGACTGTCATTAGCAAATAGTTTAGACTCTTAGTAAATTTTAGTTTTAAATCACATAAATCTCAATTGTTGATCGTCTTGGATAACAATCTAATTACAAACTACGATAATTATGTTTAACTCTAATCCCTGTGGATACGATATTATAATTTACTATATTCGACTAGCGAGCATAATTTTGTGTTATGTTTTTAGCTCGTCAAATTTTGTCGTCATTGCCAGGGATTGGCAATCAATAGTTTTTGAAATAATTTGTAGTGCTAATTCAGGAATTTTTCTCTTTATTTTATTTTTCCCTTTTTACATTTGGTGCTCTTTGACTGTGCGCAGACTACATGTTAGATTGGTGCATGACTCGATCTTCTAGCAAGGAATTGCTACCATACGAACCAGAATTCGAGACACAGCTACGACAGTTGAGAAAGGAAAGAAATCTCCCCGGGTATACAGAGAAGGTTGGACAATCCTCAACCAAGGAAGATATGGCTGGAGATGATGATAATGTTGATTTGGCTGCGAGAGAGGCAGCCCAACTTAGAGAGAAAGCTGCAAGAGATGCTGAAGAAGCAGCACTTAGAGATGCACAAATTGCTTATGAGGAGGAGAGGGCTTGAAGAATTGCTCATAATCAACCTTTGGGTGCAGACCAGTTCTGAAACATAGCTCCAGGCGCTGGGAGACCACTTGGTGATTATGCTAGACTGGCTTACAGCCTCCAGTTGCAGCCTACAAATTTGAGCTAAAGCAAGGGTTGCTCCAAACTCTCCAAAATAGCTGCATCTTCAGAGGAAAGATGAACGAAGATCCAAATAATCATCTAATGGACTTCGAGGAGATAATGAACACCTTTCAATATAATTGTGTGTCACAAGATGCAGTTTATCTAAGGGCATTCCCCTTTACACTTAAAGATGATGCAGAACACTAGCTTCGAAGCTTGCCTTAGGGATCAATTAGAACATGGGAGGAGATGACCAGAAAATTTCTTGCTAAATATTCCTCCTATGCTAAAACGGGCAAGTTTAGAAGAGAAATCCATAAATTCTACCAGAATGAGACTGAACGATGAGAAACGATATGAGCTTTCGATTCTCACCTTTGTATTCCGCGTCGGAAATGACAAAATGAAGGAAACATCTCGTCAATCACATTTTAATTGCATTAAATGCTCGTCAGTTGCTGGTTGGCCACTCTTGTCTTTGAACCGTCGTTTGGGAAATTATTAATACCCCCTTCTTCATTCATTCAAATTTTACATCCAAATCTTCTCTACTCCTGTTTCTTAGAAATTCCAACACTTCCCAGCATTAAATTTCTAGCTATTCTGGAATCCTTTTACAAGAACTTCATCTCTATTTTTTTCCCCAACAATCAAGCTTAATATTTAAACTCCCTCTCTTTTCATCATCTATCAAAGAAATGGCAAAGACTTCAAATCTGTTCCCTAAAAAGAAACACCCTCTAACTCGCGACCGGCTGTAGAGGAAAACGTTTCGTCTGTTGCTACCGAGGAACCGGCATCGGAACCTCTTCTGAAAATATTCATCCCTGGGGGATTCCTAACCAGTGCGGATTTCAAGAACGAGAAGCCCTCCTCGATACCGAGTCGGTGTGAGCCAGTCTTGAGATATACTTGCTCGATCACTGAAGACTTCCTTTCTGAGGTCAAGAAAGATTACAATTGGGCTAATAAGCACGTAGTAATCCCCATATACCGAGGAAGCCATTACTACCCACGTGGAGGGATTTTTAAGTGTTTACACTTATCCCTTTATGCTGGGTCCCTTGGACCCGGTCATTATTGCCTTCTGTAAGAGGTACGAGGTGACCTTTGGTCAAATTCACCCTTCCTTTTGGAGGATAATAATTCTCCTCTGTTTTTTTGTAAGTAAGATCGACGGGTATCCCTTCACCCTCGACCATCTCATGCGCTTATATAGTCCCTGACATTATCGAGGGGGACTAATCAAGCTCGCTCGTCGAACCAACAAGGCCCCGTTCTCGAGCATCGACGAAGATCGGGATTGAGGCTGGTAAAGCCGCTTTGCCCGAGTGAAGACCTCGGATTTGATCCCAACCTAGCATATTCCGTTCCTGAGAAGTGGAATATGACATATAAGTATTATCTTGCCTTCAAGATTCTGTTCATCACTTTTCCTTTTCCTCCCTTCTCATCAATGTCTTGTGGTGGTGCAGCTGTTGCTCGGAAGCCGGATGCAGTTCCTCAACTCAAGAAGTAGGTCGAGGGCATTGTGTCGCAGAAATAGTATTCCGAACGCGCATGGAACGAGCTTTCGAAGGGCCAATGGGAGGCCTGTTCTCACGGTGAGATTCCTTTCTTGAGTGAACAACACTTAGGTTTCCTCCATGCTGTTGTGCCCTTACTCATTTTTTTTCTGGTAGGTTTTTGAAGGATGTCTCAATGAGGCCTCCATCCAGTGATGACGATATCCTCACCGAACCATCTGCTCCGAGGCAGGATAAAGAGAAGAAAAGAGAAAGGTCTCCGAGTTCTCCGAGCTCTGAGAAGAAGAAGCCAAGGAAAAGATTTGAGCATAAACTCACGGAAAGCACCAGTGCTCGAGTACTATCTCCGGACTACTCTATTAATTGAGGGATGAGTCCGAGGGGAAAGGAGAAGCCTTCGATCTAGTGGCCAGTGAGCCACCATATCTAGAAGGGCAAGGGGCCTCTAAACCAGAGGGAGGCGAGGCCGATCTTCATCAAGTCGGGGAGGCCGAGGAGGAGGCAGTAACTGAAGCTTCTCGGGATGCAAACAAAGCCCCGCAGGAAGCACTTGGCCTGATAGAGATTGCCGAGTCGCCCTCGTTCACAGAGTCGATATTGAACGAGGCCCAAGTGTAAAAGAACGCCCCATCGAGGGGGCCCATAGAGTGAACGACTCCTTTCGCAATTTTCTCGACGGCGTGGATTCGGTGGCCACAGAGGATGCCACTGGATTTGGCGATTTAGAGATACCAAGGAAGTGCTCACCCTCTGAAGAAAGCGGGCCTTCCTCGAGTCCAAAATTTGTCGATCGATTCCCTGCACCAAGTACTAATCTTGATCGAAAGCAATCCATTATTATCTCCCATCTGGAGGATGCCCGAGTCCTCTCCACCCCCATAGGGATAAACAGTTATCTTCAGTGTTTGGTGACCGAGAATGATCAAGACAAAATGGACGAGGTGGATGCACCCTGCCTTTTCAACGAAACACAAAAGGCGCTGAACCGTGTAACTTTATGCTTTACTAGACCTTGATACTTCATCATGAGACCTTTTTAAGGTACCGGGATGAGCTGAAGCAACTCGAAGCTGAAGTTCGTGAGCTCACTAAGAAGAGAGAACCTTTAAACTTCTTAGCGGGCAGTTCGAATGAGAGGTTAAGAACCCCCGTGCTGAGCTGGAAGTTGCTTGGAAGGGATATGTTGATTTGGTCGAGCAGGTAAAAGTTTCTGAGGTTAGTGATGATGAATTTGATTTGGTGACTGATGGTCAAAATTTGCAGGTCCAGCAGAAACTCGATTGGATTGACCAGTTTCGAGCAGAAGTGGATATAGTCAAAGCTAAGACCAATAAATGGAGAGGCTGAATAGATTGTTTGGTCTCAGAAAAAGAGGTTGTTCGGGCACAACTAACTTCGGATACAATTAAGCTTAGAGCAGCAAATGAGAGGGTTGAGGTTCAGACAAAAAAGGTTGAGGAGCTCTAATCCCAGTTAGGTTCGGCTGTCTCAGATCGAGAAAGTCTGGCCAAGGAGCTTAAAACGGCCAAGTCAGAGGTCGTCGTGGTCAAAGCCGAAGCTGATGAAATGGTGACCCAGTACAAGGCCGATGCCGAGGCGGCTCAGGACCTTGTAAAAAATATAGTTGAGCATATGAAGTGGCAATCCTGAAGGGAGGCCTTCGAGGAAGTTCACGCTCGAGGTTTTGATTTATCGGCTGAGATCGAGAATGCCAAGGTGCTCGAAGCCGAGGCCAGGAAGCTGGCCTATCCCCAGGAGGAAGATTCCGAGGAGTCTGAAGATTTAGGTGAGTCCGAGGGTGGCGGAGACCCCCTAGGTGATTATGAGGCCCCCGACGAAGATTAGGCCACTTAGGACTCTTTTAGATGTTTTTGATTTTTGCTTTTAGTATCACCCTTTTGTTAAAGCCGTTTGGCCTTTGTAAAAATTTGCATCGGGGCTATTTAGCCCTTGTAAAAAGAATTTTTGATATGTATATAAGGCTTTTTCCCTTCAATAGCTTTTGAATTTTTCTTTATCTTTATTATTTATATTCGCAAAGATCGAAATGCCCTAGCATGAAGTAGTTAGGTTATGTTCGGAGGTTCGAACAAACCTTGCCTTTAACATTATTTTGTTTTATGGCATCGTGGGAATTCGGTATTACCGAAAACTTTTTCCAAAGTAGTTTTGATTATAGTTTGCCGATGGTATCCTTTAAAACCGTTTATGAAATTTTTTGAAGGCCTTGTTTTTGTTACGGTCTTGAACGTCTCTAAGCCGTTTCAGTTTGGCCATAGCTATTTTAGTTCGGGTGTTGCCCAATGGGCTTTACTCCGAGTTATCCGAGCTTTGCCTAATAGGTCTTGTGCCCCTGGGCTCCGATAGCCCCAGCCATTCGAGTTTGATTTTGGACGGAAATCCCTGATTGGGTGATCGTTTGAACCCAGGTAAAGGTAGCCCTTGGGCTCGGTACCTTTAGGGGATCGAATGTACGAAATTCCTTAAAAGAAAAAAGAGAAATTCTTAAAGGACAAGATATTTATCCGCAAGGTAGAAACTTCTTTTATTCTTGTGCGTGATAGTTACACATGTGTACAGGTTTCATGCCAGGGCTCGAGTAATTTATGTGGGCACGGTTCATGTGACCGTTTGGCCCTTACAGTAAATCCTATCGATCAAGCCAAGATCATTGAATCGTAAAGTTTCTTTCCTTGCTAAAGGTGTTATCTGAGGGTGATGCCTCCAAGTGTTCGAGGCCGAGCATAGAGAGGCCTCGTATACTGTTGTCGTGACCTTTGATACCAATTCGTAACCGGCCTTCAATTCTAAGTTAGCACGATTTACCGTTGCCTCGTTAAAAACCTTTCCAAAAAACCCCTTTGGGACAAAACCGATTCAGGAAAAAAGAGTGCAACACGCGCTTTCAGACCTAAAAATTGTTTTGTTTCTCGATGATTCCCTGTAAATGTTAGTACGAAATGTAAATAAATAAAAAGAAATGAATGGGATTGTACCTTAGCAATAGTATCGCTTCAAGTGAGCTATATTCCAGTTGGTCTGTACTTGCTCACCATTCATCGTTCCGAGTTTGTATGATCCTTTACCGGTAATCTCGATAATTTGGTAAGGGCCTTCCCAGTTTGGCCCCAACTTTCTTTCATTCGGTCGGGTGTTTAGTGTAACCTTCCTTAGTACCAAGTTTTCGACACTGAAGTGTCGAAGGTTTGTCCTTCGATTTTAATATCTCTCGATTCGTTGCTTTTGGACGGCCAACCAGACAAGGGCTGCTTTGCGATTTTCATCCAATAAATTGAGGCCCGTTTTCATAGCTTCACCATTTCAGTCCTCGGTTGCATATAGGATCCTGAGACTTGGCTCTCCGACTTCGACCGGTATTAGAGCTTCGGCACCGTAGACTAGTGGGAACGGGGTGTCCCCGGTACTAGACATTGAAGTAGTTTGGTATGCCCATAAGACTTCAGGCAGGATTTCTTCCACCTTCCTTTGGGGTCGGTTTACCTCTTTTTGAGGTTTTGAGTATGGTTTTGTTGGTCGATTCGGCTTGTCCGTTCCCACTATGGTAATAAGGTGCTGACGGGATCTGCTTTATCTTATGATCCTCGAGAACTTGGTCACTTTGCTGCCGATAAATTGTTTCCTGTTATCACATACGATTTCGGATGGCACTCCAAACCGACATATGATGTGGTCCTAAATGAAGCCGATGACCTCCTTTTCCCTGAACTTCTCATATGCCTGGGCTTCCACCCACTTAGAAAAATAATCAGTCATAAATAATATAAATTGAGCCTTACCTGGTCCCGGCGGAAGGGGGCCAACGATGTCCATTCCCCATTTTATGAATGGCCATGGTGATAAAACCGAATGGAGTAGCTTCCTGGGTTGATAGATCATCGGAGCGTGTCTTTGGCACTTATCACATTTTTGAACGAACTCTTTTGCATCTTTTTCCATGTCGATCCAATAATAACCAGCTCTGATTATTTTTCGCACTAGCTATTCGGTGCCCGAATGATTTCCACAAGTACCTTTGTGGATTTCCCTCGAAACATACTCAGTATCGCCCGACCCTAGACATATTGCAAGTGGGCTATCAAATGTTCTTCTGAGAAAGGTTCCGTCTTCGGACAGGCTAAATTGGGCCGCCTTTGTACGCAGGGCCCTCGACTCTTTTAGATCGGTGGAAATTTTACCGGATCCGAGATATTCTACGTACTTAATTCCTCCAATCCTAAGTTAGGCTCATCGAGTTTATCTCAGCTTGGCCTTCTCCACCACTGATCTCATAAGTTGCACAATTTCTCCCGAGTTGAACTCGTCATCTTCGACCAATTAGCCCAAGTTAGCGATGGCATCGACGTCGCTGTTTTGATCCCGAGGTACGTTTTGCAAAGTCCATTCTTTGAACGGATGTAATGTCACCTGTAATTTGTCCACGTATCTTTGCAGTCGTTCCTCTATGACCTCGAATGTTCCATTGACTCGGTTTACCACAAGGAGGGAGCCGCACTTGGCTTCAATCACTTTCGCCCCCAAGCTCTTGGCTAATTCAAGGCCTGCAATCATTGCCTCATATTCAGCCTCGTTTTTAGCCAATTCACAGTCTTAATAGATTGTAATTATATTGCCTGTTAGATGCTTTAATACGATGCCAAGTCTGAACCCTTTTGCATTTGAGGCGGCGTCCGTGAAGAGGGTCCGGATTCCCGAGGAAGTTTCTGAGTTAATCAACAACTCCCTTTTGATCTCGGGTATTAGGGTCAGTGTAAAGTCGGCCACAAAGTCTGCCAAAATTTGAGACTTAATCGTGGTCCGAGGTTGATACTCAATATCGTACCCACTTATTTCAATGGCCCATTTGGCCAGTCGGCCTGAGAGTTTGGGCTTATGCATAATGTTTCTCAATGGGTAATTAGTTACGACACATATGGGATGACATTGGAAGTATGGTTTTAGCTTCCTAGAGGCGCTTAACAAAGCGAGCGCCAGTTTTTCCAGGTGTGGGTACCTAGTGTTGGCCTCATCTAAGGTTCTACTAACATAGTAGATTGGAAATTGCGTACCTTGCTCTTCCCGAACTAGGACTCCACTTACCGCTATCTTCGTGACCGCCAAGTACAAGTATAGTTGTTCGTTCACCTTCAGTGTATGAAGCAGGGGCGGGCTCAATAAATACCTTTTGAGTTCCTCCGAAGCTTGCTGGAATTTCGAGGTCCACAGAAAGTCGTTCTTCTTCTTCAACAGTGCGAAGAATCGGTGGCTTTTGTCGAATGATCTCGAAATAAATCGCCCCAGGGCAGCTATTTGCCCAGTTAACCTTTACACGGGCTTTACGTTGTTCACGACCGTGATATCATAAATGGCTTTGATCTTATCAGGATTGATCTTAATTCCCCGATTGAATACCATAAATCTGAGGAACTTACCCTTCCTTACTCCAAATGCACATTTTTCTAGGTTCAGCTTCATGTTGTACTGCTTCAGTATACTGAATGGTTCCTGCAAATGTCTTAAATGGTCCTCTGCTCGTAGGGGCTTAACTAACATGTCATCAATGTAAACCTATATTGATTTTCCTATTTTTTTCTCGAACATCCGATTTACTAAGCGTTGGTATGTGGCACCAGCATTTTTTAATCCAAACGACATTTTTTATAACAGTACATGCCATACTTAGTGATGAAGGATGTTTTGTCCTGATAACCCGGGTCCATCCGTATTTGGTTGTACCCGGAATAGGCGTCGAGAAAACTGAAGGTCTCGTGGCTGGTCGTAGCATCGATCATACAGTTGATGTTGGGCAAAGGAAAAGAGTCTTTGGGGCATGCTTTATTCAAATCTTTATAGTCTACACACATTCTTAATTTATTCCCTTTTTTAGGGACTATTGCTACATTTGCTAACCAATCTGGGTATTTGACCTCCCGAATAGACCCTATTTTAAGAAGTTTAGATACCTCATACTTCATGAAAGCATGCTTGATCTTAGACTGGGGTCTCCTCTTTTGTTTAACCTAATAAAACTTTGGGTCCAGGCTCAGCTTGTGAGTGGTTATCTCTGATGGGATGCCTGTCATATCGAGGTGGGACCAAGCGAAACAGTCTTCGTTAGTTATAAGAAATTGAATGAGAGCTTGGAGCTTAGCCCTGCGCCCAGGTATACCTTTCGATCAGGCAAGTTTTCTCGCAATATGACTTGTTCCAGTTCCTCGACCGTCGATTTGGTGGCGTCGAAATAATCGGGGCTATAAATGATCTGTGAATCCCATAATCATCATCCTCGACTTCCCTTTGTTTGTTGGAATGTCCCAAAGATGGTATCAGTAATTGCTAATTTGCCCTATTTTTGACCACCTGGTTTGGACCCTTCGATGTTGAAACTGTAGATGCTGGTGTCACCTCTTCAATCTCGAACATTTCTTTTGCAGCCGATTGTTCCCCGTAGACCGCTCTAACTCCGTCGGGTGTTAGAAATTTCATTGTCTGGTGCAGTGTCGAAGGCACTGCCCTCATATTGTGGATCCATGGCCTTCCGAACAAAGCGTTGTACCTCATCTCTCCTTCGATTACATCAAACATAGCTTCCTGTATGGTCTCAGTGGTGTTTACCGGTAATATTATCTCACCCTTAGTGGTTTCATATGCCATGTTGAATCCGTTTAGAACTCGGACTGCAGGCATGATTTGGTCTTGTAGACCGAGCTGCTCTACGACCCTCGATCGAATGTGTTGGCCAAGCTATCTAGATTAATTAACACATATTTAACTCGAATTTTATGTACGAGAACATATATTACCAGTGCATCATTGTGGGACTGTACAATCCCTTCCGCGTCCTCGTCGTTGAAAGATAAAGTTCCTTCCGGTATGCAATCTCGATTTCGTTTCTCCCTAGTGATGGATATTTTGATGCGTTTCAACATTGGCCTCTGAGGGATATCAACCCCACCGATGATCATGTTATGACGTGTTGAGGTTCTTTTTGTTCTGTCTGTTTGTTAGAATCCCTATTCCTGAAATGATTCTTGGCTCGGTCGCTCAAGAATTCTCGAAGATGTCCGTTATTGAATAGTCAGGCTACTTCCTCTCTCAGTTGTCGACAATCTTCCGTTATGTGACCGTGAGTGCCATGATATTTTGAACATCTTGTTAGGATCCCTTTGGGTTGGATCGGATTGTAGAGGATGAGGCCATTTGGTATCTTTGATGTGCCCGACAGCTAATACAATGGCGACAACATCGACATTAAAGTTGTGTTCCAATAGCCTCGGTGCATCTTTAGGCCTGATGGACCCGTCGAAGTTGTTTTTGGTCATGAGTCCCTGGTTTCTCTGACCTCGGTCATTTCTCTTTTCGTTTCTCATGGAGTTCTGCTCGGACCCACTACTTCTTCAGTCTCCATTATATGGCTGATATCGATCTCTGTTTGGTCTCGGTTCACGATCAATGTCTCTCTTGACTCTGTCGAGGGTTCTGACCTCGAAAGGGCCCCGAGCTGGTCATCTCGACTCCGATTTTCAACTGATACTAGTTATGCACATCGGCCCATGTAACAGCCGGATATTCTATTAAGTTCTGCTTCAACTGCTATGAAAGCCACTGAGCTTTGAATATTAAGTCCATGGGTAAAAGCTTGAACAACCCAATCATCAACGACCGGTGGCAGGTCCATCCGTTCCATTTGAAATCGAGATATGAATATGAGAATTTCATTATTCTTTTACCTCACTTTGAAGAGGTCCGATTTCCTGGTTTCGACCTTAATAGCCCCAGCGTGTGTTTTCACGAAAGCATCCGCAAGCATAGCAAATGAGTCAATAGAATTAGGGGATAAGTTGAGATATCATATCATGTCTCTATTTGACAAGGTTTCTCCATTATTCAGTAAGACGGCTCGATCTCATCATCCTCCAAGTCGTTTCCTTTAATCGCACATGTGTATGAAGTGACGTGCTCGTTTAGGTCAGTTGTTCCGCTGTACTTAAGAATTTTTTGGGAATCGGCTTCGGAGCCGCACTCAGAGGGAAAGGTTTATGTACAAACTTCTTGGAATCCAAGCCTTTCAGTATCGGCAGCGCTCCTGGGATTTGGTCGACCCTAGAATTGTAGGTTTCCACCTTTTTGTCATTCGCTTTGATTTTCTTCTCCTCTGATTCTATTCGTTTTGACAGCTCCTCGAGCATTTTTATGATCTCGAGGTTAATACCCTGCCCATTCCTACTTGACCTTTCTGCGACCAGTTCTTCCCTGTGAGCGATTTCTCGAGACCGACCGGGCTCGATCTTGGTCGGTGTGCGGCTCTTGTTTTGTAACTGAGCTATTGCCGACTGTTGAGCCTGCAACATTTCAAAGATCATCCGCAGATTGACCCCCCTCCCCTCCATTGTTTTGAGTATTCTGTGCAGTTGACCGAGCTTCACCATGGATGCTATTCTCGGGGTCAATAGGCAAATTTGCATCGATAGCCACATGCAAATTAGCGTCAATCAGATTAGCAATCGGAATTCCAATGGGATCAGCAGGCGGTATCCCGTTACCGGGCGCTATATTGTTATTTTCACCTTAGTGACCGGACTCATTGTCAACATGCGGAGATGCTGATTGAGAGTCTGACATTTTTGTATTTATCCTGGAACCTAAGACACTTCAAAGAGCAAGTGTAAAGCAGTGTGTGTTATGGAAATTTGTATCAAATAACCACTATTATCTTTAGCCCCTCGGTGAGCACCAAACTGTTTACCCTCAGAATCGGATAACAATTAAATTTATAAGTGGTTTTAAGGATACATGATTTAATTTGATACTAAACGATAAATCAGATTGCAATTGAAATAAGTAATAGGAAAGTAAATGCTAACCACACAAGTTGAACAGTCTTAGCCATGGAAGGTTTGCCATCCTCGAGCCAAAAATGCTTTTTTTATATCAGAATAGAAACAATAAGAGAGTAACAAGAACTTGACGAGAATAATAATATATTACTTCAGGATGCGTGATACAATGTGTTTTACAAGTAATCAGACCCCCTTTATGTAGTATGGGAGTCCTACTTTAGGTACAATTCTATAAAAGGTAAAAATCTCCTGGTTTGCTTATTTGCCGGTTCTTTATTGATACGTGTTGAGATTCCCGCCGAAATATCCGACCTGTTACAGATATTTCAGCCTTCCATTACTTAGGTCTTCTGTTGGTTATACCGGCAATATTTCGTCGAGCTTATTCAGGGTCGGGGTCAATTCCGAGATCATGGGCTTAATGTTCTCGAGGACAGACATTCTGACCTCGTGTTCTGGTTCGATGAGACTCGGGGTCGATCTTCAGCCCTTCGCGTTCCGAACCCGTTCTGTCGTGCAATAGTCGAGCCCAATTTTCGACCACATACAAATATATTTGCATAACTATAATTATTTACATTAAATATAGGTGAGTAATTTGAAACGTTAAAAATATGGTCTTGACTAGCAAGTTGTATTTGGTTAAGCAAATGACATGGTTTTCCCCTCTCATACGACAGCAATGGTTAACATGTGGGCTATTACACATGATTCCGATGTATGGGAAAATTCACTTGAATTCAAGTCTGAGCGTTTCATCGAGGCTGAAGGTGGTGCGAATGCTGACGTGAGAGGTGGTGACCTCCGCTTGGCACTGTTTGGAGTAGGGAGGAGAGTATGCCCGGGAAAGAATTTAGGGTTGATCATAGTGATACTATGGGTGGCCAGGTTGGTGCAGAATTTCGAGTGGGTCCAGGATGAAGTCCATCCAGTTGACATGAAAGAAGTTCTGAAATTGTCTTGTGAGATGAAGAATCCCCTTGATGTTATGGCCATTCAGAGGAATGTTCCGTTTTAGGGTTCTCCGTATGTCTTATTTTCATTTCTATTTTTTCTATATTTTCCTACATCTCTGAACCTTATAGTTGAATTTGGATTGGCAAATTTGGGGCAGGATATGATATGAAAGATGTGTCTAGCATAAGCAGTATTCCTGCATATAGTATGAGTTCCAATTTTGAACCTATATAGAGAGTAATGACTTTGTGCAGGCTTTCTTGTTTCAGAAAAAAATATTGCGCTTTGTTGCAAGTCAGCTATTAATAATAATTTTTTTTTTTCAATATTTGGTAATCTACTATTGATGATTGATCCACTCTTTCACACTCATCAAAATCATTTAAATATGTTTGAAAGTTGTAAAAAGGTTATTCATATCTTTCAGATACATCATACTCCCATTTGAGAATATATAAATCAAACATGCCCATTGGATTATGATTAAAAGAAACGGTAATGTAATCAACAAGAAGCAACATTGTGCATTATTCTTACACACTGTAAACGGGTGTATGAACGATGCGACGTAATAGATATTAGGAGGCTTGTCTATTCTTAACAAAAGAAGTGGTAACAAAAGACGGTTGTACATCATTTAGCATTTCGTACCGGCTCCTGATGTTACGATCAGCCGGCTGCCCGCTCATACTCGTAATCAGAACATATCTTTATATAAGAAATCACTTCGTTGCACTTTTTCGTCTGTGCTTCTTTGTAAATATGCATTATAAATAGTTGTGACAAAATGGTAAAAAAACAAAAAAAAAGTTAGTCATCTATATTATTCATTAAAGAATAAGTTGAATAATGAACTTTTCAAATACTGGTCAAATATGGATAAGAACCATATTATCCATTTAGCAAATGGATAACCTAATAATCAATGTGTTTAACTTTTATATTTGTAAAGTCTCAAATTGGGGGTTCTTCAAGTTTGGGAGACTAGGAATTCTCCCAAAAGTGATCATACAAGAAGTCATGGATAATATGATTACTTATATCATCCGCTGATTAACCCGTTATTTATCCGTATTAAATATGAGTCGGTCGGATAATTTATTCATTTTTTCATTACCCATTTTCGACCCGAACTATATCCGACCCGACCCGCATGTCTGCTACTCCTAATTTTAACTGGCACTCAAAGGCTAAGAAGTAATTAATATCCTTCAATAATCAATTTAGTTAGCATATCATTTCCATATTGAATCATGGAAATGGCCTCTATGGAGTCTGATTATATTTACAAAAGTATCAAAATATCTAATCTGGATTTGTGTATTTTAAGCTGAAAGTTCAGCCAATTTGTTTACTGTGATATTAAGACTTTTACCAGTATCATTGTTCATGAGACTAATTTGATTTTTCATTTAAAGTTAATCCTATCAAGCAACAACCCTAATATCACATGCTTGAAGATATATATATAAGAAAAAGAGTAAAAACACAACCGTTAGAAATTTTTAATAATTAAAAGATAAAAGAAGTCCTAGCGTATTAGGAATTTTTAATAATTAATCTACGTTCTTTTCTGTAATATACAAGAAGAAAGAAAACTCGCTACCTCCCTGAAAAACTCTTTGTAAAGATTCCCGAAAAAGTGATATCTTCTAATAATATTGCAACAATCTTTTGTGATTCAGGTAGGATATAACCACGATTTTGAAAAGCTCTGTATATATTGATTCTTGACTTATTTTCCGTCAATTCAAAATACCACGATAAATAAAAATCGCTTACTATAATCGAGCCTGATATATACCGAGCTAAAGATCGTTTCATATTTATAATTATTTATGAACGACCTAATTTATGTACATTAACAGTCTAAAGAATTTTTTTAACAGTAAATTTTTTTAATCTGTTATAGAAAATAGCTTATTTTATTTTTCAGATTACTAATTTTACTTATTATAAATAGCTATCCCATATTCTGATATATAAAAATGCTTTTAAGCGTAGAGAAATTAAAACATATCGAATTTTCTTCTTCTTCTCCCTTTTTTTATTTTTCTTTTTTGTGGTCAAGGAAGAAATTATATATATTAGTTAACTTAGTTCATTCTCTGTTGCAGTAGTGATTAGTGGTGAGTTATTCACATCGACAAAAAGAGAGTAGTCTATTGCTACATTAGAAATAATATAATCCCTTGTCTTCCTTTCAAAAATAGTTCTTAGGGTATCTGTCCATAGTGTTTCATTGATAAACACCAGAGGAACTACCAAAAAATTTTGTTCTAGTTTTGTCTGCCTCCCTGCTTCTTTTGCTAGCTTGTCCGCAACTCTATTGGCCTCTCTGTAATATGGCTTGCTTGTGAATGTCTCAATGCTATAAGGAGTGACCTGCATTCGCATATCACAGCATCATAAATCAAGTTGCTTTTGTTATGTATTACCCCAGTTGAGTCTAAGTTAACCTCCAAGGGTAGGAGGTTGTTTGAGACTATCATTCTTAATCTCTGCATAAAAGCTGTCAGTTCAGAATGAAGAGTGTTAGTGCAGTTAATTTTTCCTATGAACCCCATTACCCAATCCCCATTATTGTTCCTAATTACTTCTCTTAATCCTCCTATTAAACCCTTTCAGATGGTTGCACTGTCACGACCCATAATCCCAACCTCGGGGTCATAATGACTTCTAACATTCATTTGTTAGGCAAGCCGACGTGAAACATATAATTAACCAATTTTAACATTTGAAAATAAAATATTAATTATGATAACGATAAAAGTCTGAAGTAGAGAACAATAATATCGAACCACGAAATCTAAACATATCCCAAAACCTGGAGTCGCGAATACATGAGCATCTAGAGTGCTAGTGTAACGACTCGACCGAACCTTTTGAGCTTTAGCGTTCCATTCAGTGGTTTGAGACTTTGAGTAGCTTCGTATTATGTATTATGACTTGTTTTTATCGTTAGTTTCGATTTTTGAGCCGTTTGGGATTGATTTGGAAAAATGATTCTCGTTTTAGAAGCTTAAAGTTGGAAGAGTTGACCAATGTTTGACTTTTTGATAAACGGACACAGAATCGGATTTTTATTATTCCAATAAGTTTGTATGATGATTTTGGATATGTCCACAAAGTTTGGTTAAATTTCAATCAGTTTTGGATAAGTTTGGATTGTACGGTGATTGTTTTCGGTTTCGACGTCGATTTGAGCATAAAGGTCACCATATTGAGCAAACGGCCTTTGATTCGTCTTGTGGCTAAAACATTATATCTATATCGTAATTTTGGAATCATAGCAATTGAAATCACAAGTTTCGACATCGTATGAGGAATTTATGGTCATTTTACGCAGAATAGGGTTGCCAGATTTTTCATATTAATTACGAAATTGCCACTGAATTCGTATTTAAAAATCTGCACTATTTTCAAATATTGAAACCAACATATCTCCTTCATTATAAGGTCAAATGGAGTGATTCAAAAGCCTAACTTGACTGGAATTTCACGAGGAATCCATTAGAGGAATCAAAAGCGAGTTACGAGATTGTTTGATACAAAAACCAAGGCAGAACAACTGGGCTTTTTTGGCTATTAATGTTGTTGGAATTTTTCTTATCTTGGAAGTTTGAAATTTGGAGAATTCAAGGATGTTCTTCAAGTTTCTTCCATGGGATAAGATCTAAACCATAACATAAGTAATTCTCTTTGATTCATTCACTTGATTTAAGCTTTAATCCTTATTTTTAATTGAAAACCTATTTAATTCTTTAAATCGGGACCTAGAGTTATGTCCTAAATTTTAAAAATTGAAAATGAGTTAAAGAAGTTTATTTCCCGATTCCTTTTGGGGATTTGTTCTCGTATATTAGGAGAATAATATACTCGAATTTGGCGAGTTTTGGAGGAGTATTCGGGTGTTATGGCACCCAACTAATGTGGGTTGCACACTTGGGTTATGAACACTCAAGAGCGATGTGTTGGCGAATTGGTTGAACTATCGAACTCCGATTGAGTCGGTTCTCATTCATGTGAGCTTGTATTGGTTCGGGTTTCACTCGGGTAGCTGTGATTCAGAATCCAAGGCGGTCCCGACGTTGACTTTTGTTGACTTTTTGGGGAAATGTAAAGATCATAGCTTATTTGTTGTAATTAATTTCTCTTGCATTGTTTGATATTATTAAGTCATTTTTTGTTATATTTGAGCCATGTGGAGGCGAATTTTAGGGGAAAAGGTATTTCGGAGAATTGATTGGCCTAGTAGAGGTAAGTATCTTACCTAATTTTGTGTGGGGGAAACTACCCCTTAGGATTTGGGTTGATTGTGCTATTTGTGTTATGTGAAATTCGTGTACGCAAGGTGACGAGTGGGCACACGGGCTATATGTGGTATTTGACCGGTTTAGATTATCTACACTCTTTTCATGCCTTTAATTGAATTGTCATAATATGTTATGTTTCTCATTGATAATCTATTTTTACATGCTCTATTTGATGTTGTTAGCACTTGTTCTACCTCTTACTTGTTATTTTTCTCTTATATGCTTTAGTTAAAGTTATATCCTTCGTTATTGTCTTCTTACCTCTTAATTGTTGAATCACTTTTAATTGAAGTTGTTATTTTATGGAATATCATCTTGCTGAGTTATTGGTGTTGAAGTTGTAATAGCCATTATCACATTGAGGAGAAGTTGTTAATTGTTGAGATACCTTTCCTTGTTGAGCATTCTCATTCATTTTGTTATTGTTGAAATTCTTGTACACATGTTGTTGAGCCATGGGCTATTTATTGTTGAAATATTGGTGTTGTTGACTTTGTGGCAAGTTGTGGCATATGGGCAGTTGTGGTGCGAATTGTGATTGTGTTGTGATATTGATACGCATGCGGTGGTATAAGGTTAGGGGTTGATTCACATGCGGTGATATAAGGTGGGCTTGATACGCGTGTTGCTAGTAGGGGAACAACTTGAAGCCACGCGGTGAGATAAGGTGGGCTAAAACGCATGTAACTATTTCAGAAAAAAATAATTTTCAAAACTAAATGTAAGGCTCATGCAGTGATATGAGGAAAGATTGTGATTGAAATTGTGAAATTTGAATACGAGGTTGTAACGACCCGACCAGTCATTTTGCTTTCTTGATCCCCGTTCCCCTAATTAAGACTCCTCGTATGTGTTTTTACTATTTTTTGACTTCCGGGGATGGATAGTTCGAGTTTGAGGGGTTCGGGGTGAAATCGAAACACTTAGTTCCTTAATAGTGGCTTACAATGGTTAAGTTTGACTTGAGTCAACGTTTTGAGTGAACCACCTCAGAACCGGGACTTGATGGTCCCAATAGGTTCGTATGATGATTTTGGACTTGGGCATATGTTCGAATCGAATTTTGGTTGACCCGGGAGCGTTTCAGTGCTTAATATTGAAAGTTGGCACATTGAAGGTTTTTAAGTGCTTTAAGTTTGGTTTGGAGAAGGTTTTGGTATTATCGCTGTCCATTTGGGATTTTGAGCCTGTGAATAGTTCTGCATGGTGATTTATGACTTGGACACAAAATTTGGTATCATTCCGAGTAGTTTAAATATGATTCGGCGTGTTCGGAGTAAGTTAGAAGAACTTGAAGTTCATAAGTTAATTTGATTTGGTTTTGGGGTGCGATTCTTAGTTTTGATGTTGTTTTACGCATTCTGAGGGTTTGAATGAGTCCGTTTTATGTTTACGCACTTGTTGGTATGTTTGGTCGACGCTCCGGAGCCCCCGTGTAGAATTCATAGGGTCGACGGAGCTTGATTGCTCTTTGGAGAAGAGCTGAAGGGGCTGGCATCTGGTGCGTACACACCTGCGCTGGTATTGATCACAAAAGTGAAATGGAGGGGCGTCAGCAAGGTCCGCAGAAGCGAAGCATTTTTCGCAGAAGCGAACCCGCTTCTACAATGGAGGGTCCGTAGATGCGGAGAGAGGCAGCCTGGCCATGGTCGCAGGTGCGCGAGGCAAGCCGCAGAAGCGCGCTCACAGATGTGAGACTTGGTCGCAAGTGCGAACAGTCGTGGGTTGTGCGTGTTCCGAAGATGCGGACAAGCGACCGCAGGAGCGGCCTCGCAGAAGCGGCTATTATTTCGCAGGTGCGAAAATTGCTAGGGGCAGTAAGGGTGCATTTATATCGAACTTAGGTTTTTCTTCTCTCATTTTCACTTGGGGTAGTCGATTGTGGAGCTCTTTGAGAGGGATTTTTCACCAATCATCATGAGGTAAGTAAAAACTACTTAATGTGAATTTAATACGCGGATTTTGGGTAGATTCTTATCATGAAAATTGAAGAAATTATGGGTTTAGTTTAAAATCTAGGTTTTGATAAAATGGAATTAGACCACGAAAATGACTATGGAATTGAGTAGAAATTATACATTTGGTTTCGTGAGGTTATGGGTAACATTTATCTTCCAAAATTCTAGAATCCGAGCACGTGGGCCCGGAGTGAATTTTTAGGAATCTTCCAATTCGGGTTGGGTAATCACTATAGTAGCTAAGTTATGAACTTTTGAGTATATATTGATTAATTTATGCAATATTTGGCTAGTTTTGGATTGTTGGGCACCGACTTGAGGAATTAGAGTGAATTTGTTGACCGAAAGTGAGCTTGAGAACGAGGTAAGTCTCTTGTCTAACCTTGTAAGAGGAAATTTACCCCATAGGTGTTTTAAATTACTATTTGCTTCTAATTGTGGGTGCTACGTTCGCACGAAGTAACGATAGTTCGTACGTAGCTACAAATCATGCTTATGTCTGCTTAGTTTTAGGACCCTATCATGAAATACTTGTATTGTTTGCACTCTACTTGTTAATTTAAGTACTTAAATTATATTGAAACTTGATAAAGGATTTGTAAAGATCGAACTTTACTTGCTACGAGTTTTCGCGAGTTACTTGACCGTATATGGTTCGTGCCGGTTGACCCTCGGAAGTGTACACATTATTTTGGATCCGGCCATACGACCTCAATATAAATCGTGCGTGATAATGCTCGGAATGTGATTACACTTGATATTACTTCCATGACTTGATAAATTATAGTTTACTTGATGGCCTAAATTTGTCGAAGCTAGTATGTGCTAATTGGAGATTTTAAATTGACTTCTCGTTAAAGAATTGCTTATTTACTGTTTGTTATTGTGTTATTGTTATTGATGTATTCGATGCCTATTTATAAATTTCGTACTTCATTTATTGGCCCATAGTGAGTGTCGATGTCGATCCCTCGTCACTACTTCTTTAAGTTTAGACTAGGTACTTACTGGTTACATGTTGTTTATATACTCACGCTACACTTTTGAACTAATCGTGCAGGATTTGAGCAGGTGCGTCTGGCAGTCATTCAGACGCGCACCCCATTACCCCGAGGCATAGTGGTGAGCTTCTCTCTGTGTCCGTTCTGCAGCACCCACAATCTCTCTTTTATATTTACTTTTTGTTTATCTTATTCCAGACAGTAGCATAGGTGATTTGTATATTCTACTAGTTGCTCATATACTTGTGGCAGTATTCTAGTAGACACTTTATGGTTTTGAGTATTAAATTCATTGTATTTACTCTCTCATTAGTTTATAGTTTACCTTACTATAACTTTCCACTACTCATTTACTTAATAAATAAAAAATCAACTACTTTAAAATTATTAAAAAAATAAATACATGACTAGTTCACCGTTGGCTTGCCTAGCGGTGATGTTAGGCCTTATCACGGCCTATAGGGAAAATTGGATCGTGACGGTGGCGGTACCTTGGTTGTGATTTTTAGTGTACATTCCATGTTGGAACAACTTGTTGATTTGAACGGTCATTGTTCTTCCTTCAATCATTAATCTGCATTTTGATTGTGTCTGGTTATTCGTTGTTATTTTGGTATTGGAACGATTGTACTTTCTTGTGTGAGTCATGCATTCTACGTGATTTGTTGTATTGCTTTAACATACCGATCTGTGCCTCCATTATAACTTGGTGAATTGATTGTTAATGTGAATTTAATTGCGTGGAGTCACTATATCATATTCTGTTGAGTTGTTGGTAACATAATGGTTTAAATAAAAGAATTATTAACATGCTTTATTCGATGTGCCTCTTAAGATAGAACTCGTTATCACACTCGGTGCCGTATTATTCTAAATAGTTCTCGCACTTCCACTATAATTAGGTTCTCAAATTATACTCATCATCTTGTTAGATGTTTACCATACTTAAAATTGTTATCATGCTTTTCCTTAACAAATTCTACATTTAATTCATTAATTTAACTTATGTTTTGATTTGTTAAAAAAGGATACTTTTACTCAATTTTATTGATTTCTAAACTGAACCCATCTTATACTCTATTTCTTACAAGTTGTATATTATTTTATTTTGCTTGATTTCTAAAATAAACTCATTATTTCATTTAACACCTTACATTATTCGAGATTGTTATTATATTTTTATGGTGTTTAAATATATCTTTCGTTCATCTAAATTAATATTTATCATGATTGCAAAGTATATGGTAGCACGTGGGCTTTGTCATGCGAAGGTGATTGTTATTGTGGAAACGAGGTTCCGTATGTGTAAGATTTGGAAATTGTGGTCCATGTCTTGTGGTTTAAGAGATGTGGTGCCTCGAGTTAATTCTTGTTGTAAGTCCATGCGTTGGGAGCATTGATTATTTGAATAGCCATCCGTTTTTCCTTATCTGAGTTCATTTACATCTCACCGCTATCCTGGTTATGTTGTTTCTTTATTACTCGTTTACTTGCTTCCATTTATTTTTCTATTACTTTATTATTGGTTGTAAGCCAATAAATTTTCCGCCGTTGATCTTACATTGATGTTTTTTCCATTTGTTAGCTTATGTATATCTTGAACAGGTTTCTATATCTAGTAGGTATCTTGACCTGGCCTCGTCACTACTCTATCGAGGTTAGGCTTGATACTTATTGGGTACCGTTGTGGTGTACTCATGCTACGCTTCTGCACATTCTTGTGTAGATCCAGGTATTATGATCGTGTTGTTGAGAGTTTCATCTGTGCGGCAGGAAACTTCAAGGTATACCTGCTTGACGTTCACAGGCCTCGGAGTCACCGTCTTACTTCTTTATTCTACTGTTAAATTGTAATTCAAAACAATATTGTGTTTAAAAATTCTAGCATGTTTCACTAGTTCGTATGACTCCGTACTGCCGGTTTTGGAAAATGTATAACTATTGGCCGATTGCAGCTATGTATGTCATTTAATGGTTTATGATTAATGATTAATAGTTTAATTCTGTTATTAAATCAGTATGTGTTAGGCTTACCTAGTCTAGAGACTAGTGTTATCACGACATCCAAAGGTGGGAAACTGAGGTCTTGACAAGTTAGTATCAGAGCTCTAGGTTCATGTTACTACGAGTCCTAAGCAAGTTTAGCAGAGTCTTGCAGATCGGTACGGAGACGTCTATACTTATTTTCAAGAGGCTACAGAACTATTAGGAACCACTCCTTTCATTCCTTATCGAGTGGCATTCATTCAGCGTGAAGCATATATCTTATATCCCTTTACATCCACTCGTATATGATGTTGCACGCTCGGTATTAGCTATGCTCCGGCAGTTTGTAATGTTGCGGATGGGCTACAAGGGGTCCATAGATGCTCGATCATTAGTCTAAAGGTATTGTCCAAACTAAGGACACAGACATGATGGTAGATCTTCAGTTGTTCAAGTGTGGGATGCAACTGGTTCGTGTATTTAATTGGTGTTGTACGAGCTTATGAAGGTTGGTAATATGGATCATTGGATGTTGTGCCCTATAACTCCGCGCCAAGTGGGGGAGTCTGCTATCGACGATCAGATTGCATGGGCAAGAGCCATATTAATCTTGGGTCTGAGGTATATATGCAGTGTTGAGGGGTTCCCCGGAATTGTACATGACTAAGATCTGAGATTTTCATGAGATCATGGTGGAACTTGCGGTATATCTGTATCATTGATAAATCTAAATTTTAGTATCAGAGAGGTTAGATAAACATCTTCAGATTCACAGAAGGTCTCTTCAGAGTGGGTATCTCAATTGCAATATTGTTGGGTGCTCCAAAGGAAATACAATGGTTTATCGATTTTTGGATGATGTGGTTCGTGCTAGGTCTTCCGCAACAAGCTTTGACTTAGGATCATTGTGTACTAATAAGGGAAAGTGTTGACCTGAAGACAAGTCCATGAGGATTAGAAGAAATGGGTCAGCTCGGTGGTGTTGGGTCAGGATAGAAACAAAGGTAACTGGTCTCATGGTGTGCTAATGCTTCACCAGCGTTCTATGGCAATACTCTTTGGTTTGACGACTTGTGTGGATTTGTTGAGTTGGGGAAGTTCATTTCTGATGGCTTGGTGATATGCGGCCTGGCCTCAATGAGTTCTTGATAGTGTCGACCACAACTTGAGCAAGATGTTTGCTACCGACATAAGGAATGTGTTGTGTGTTATGATTTTTGCCTAGTTGGGTTCACTAGTTCTAGAAAGCATGGATTATTTCATATGTTTAGAAGAATGATAGCATTATTTGATACCACCTAAGAAGGGTGCACACTCCAGAAGGCGCACTATGTTTCGACTTGCGGATGTCTGACTGGTATTACAGTAATCACCTGGTTGATCGACCGCTGATGTCTAGATTTTTCTTTGTGGAGCAAAAGAATTATAGAAGTACTTCTCGTGGACTGGCCGTATGTGAGGAATATGTCAGTTATTTGAGTAGTGTAGTTGTGATCAGACATGGAGATTCTAGTATTCTAGGGGTTTGAAGACTAAGAGGGTTCTCGAGGCAGATTGTTCTATGGTTGTGAATGGTAAAGGTATGTTAAGAGGTTGGCAACTGATGGTATCTACTATAAATATGTTATTATAGTCTTTTCGGAGTCTATCTACCTACTTCGGAAGGATCGAAATTGATTTGGAGGCTACTAGTAGGTCTAATAATGATGTGTGTTCTAAATCGAATCAAATTATCTACTCAGCATAGTTATTGTGGAGGTATATGTTATCGGTTAGGGTGGACCACATTCGTGTTCTGATATGTCTCATGTGTTACGCTCCTATGCTACGATGGGTTGTGATTTGTTGGTTATCTGCACACCGATGCGGTTCTGTTTGGTCTTTATAGTGAAATTCGAGCGCGATTGCTCTTGGGATGTTGAGTGGTTGATTGTGCCTTGGTTATGGTCTTCCTGGTTCTGGTATATAGTGATATCCATATCTCCATAGTTATGGTCACACGCTTTGTATGTTTGATATTGATATGCTTATGGGTGTTGATTGTGAGGATCATGGCTCTACGTATTCCAGGTGAACTGGTGTCGGATTGGGTCATGCATCGCATCGGCGTTATGCCAGGATACAATCCTTTGTGCTTATTTCGTGTGTTATGTTTCCCCTTGTGTGGTGGATTGATAGCATTACGCTTCGTGGTGGTATTTGTTGAGTTGGCGGGATGGTTTCTTCATTTCCATTCTCTTTCCATCATTGGGTATACTTGAGTTATTGTTCTTTGGTGCAGGGATTGCATTGTATGTGGCTCTAAGTAGGATTTGTGTGACAGCTCGATCGAGTAGCTTGTACTAGATGATGTGAGATTATTGGGTCTTAAATGAGTGCCATCAGATTTGATTAAGGTATGTTTTCAAGAATTATGTCACTAGTCGGCTTAGATTTTAGCTATGGTTCTTATCAGGCAAGAGAACTCCACAACTTGTTAATCAGATGGATGGTTATGAGTTTCTGTATGTTTCTTTTATCATTGGCAGTGACGAAGGTTCAGGACAAGGTTTTAGTTGATATGAGGTTTGTTACCGGTGTCAGGTTTGTTATCGAGTAGCTATTGCTGTCGGAAGTAATTGCTATGAGTATTTTGTTACAACCCGTAATTTCATACGTTAGATTGCGCCGTAAGATAACCTACGTATAAGGACCTACGAACCGGAAAAGAGTCCAAAAAGGCAAGAAAAGAGCAAAGGGCTTCGCAAAGCTGGGTATGCTACCACAAAACCCACTTGCGGGCCACATATCTAACACTGAAATCACAGACCAAGACAGACTTTCGGACAAAGAGCAGTGCCAGAAATGCGGTCATAAGTGCGATTGCATTTCTGAAATGCGAACCGCATATTATACCTAATGTATCGCAAACTGAAACAGATTTCTAGGCAGGAATCTATGTCAGGAATGCGGTCAGTATGCGATCGCATACTGAAAATGCAGACCGCAAAACAGACCTCTTGGGTCGCAGAATGAGACAGATTTTTGGGCTGAGTTTCGCGTCCAGAATGCGATCGCAGACGTGAAGGCGTCAGACACGTGTGTCACTTAATTGCCGACCTTTAAAAGGAGTATAACCCAGATATTTCACCTTTACTTCCAACCTTAAAAGCCAAACGAAATAGAGAGCCCTGCAACCCTTCTCGGAGAATCCCACACAAGCCCTAATCAATTTCCCTCTCTTTCAAGTTATAATTGGGGAAAGAAATCTAGAAATTGAAGCACTAAGGAAACGCCCTAACGGATTTTCCTCTCTTTCAAGCCCTAATTGGGAGTAGAACCTAGAGGTTGAAGAACCAAGAAAGAGGGTTGAGCTACCCAACATGCAAGGTAAGTTACTGCTCTCTTTTATACATTCTTTCTCCTGGGAATTCTTGATAATTCGCTCTATGCATGTAAGAACCCACGGGGTGGTGATCGGAAGCCATGGGTTCAAGTTAATTATTGATAATGGACTGGGTTGTGGTTGTTTTGGGTTGCTGTTGGGTTGCATGTCTTACTACTATTGTTGTGGAGTTTGGAGGAAGAAGGGTGTGGAGAAACAGCATATAAATTTAGGGCTGTGGTTGATTGTAACTATAACGTTTAGAGGGTAACGAGATAATCGTTTCTTTTATTGTAGACTAAGGAGTATGACAGCTGCATAGCTTGAAATTGGTGCAGTATATACCAGGTATGTGAGACTATTCCTTTCTTTTTTTTGCACGACTCCGATTGTACATCACACAATGAACGAGCCCCCAAAGAATACTTTACTCTTAGAAGGTAGGAGTGCTTATATTCTTTCCCCTCTTATGGGAGGATTGATGTGTATTATTTCTTCGACCTTACATCACCGGAAGTATAATTCCTATGAGTCCAGCATGCATTATCTATTTTACTCCACCGAGCTGCGCTATAGTCGGCCGGGTATGGCACCTATTGTGCAACTACACTTATGTATATGTTTTACTCTATTTAGTCGCGCTATAGTCGACAGGTATTTTACTCCACCGAGCCGCGCTATGGTCGGCCGAGTATGGCACCTATTGTGCTACCACTGATCAATTGGGTATGATGATGATGAGGCCCACAAAGGCGTATGTATATGATGATGATGAGGCCCACAGAGGCGTATATATATTTATATATGATGATTTTAAAAGGATATATGTATATGTATATGCATGTCAGGCATTTCATGGTTAGTCGCCCTCAGAGGCATTCAGAAGGTACAGGTTGTATGTTTCTTATCCCGACGCATATTATTGTTCTTATTTTATGTTTTCCTGTCTTACATACCAGTACTTTATCCGTACTAACGTCCTTCTATTTGTGGATGCTGCATGTCGTGCTGCAGGTCTGGACAGACATATAGACGAGGTTCCCCCACCACAGTAGGTTGCCCATTTCAGTGGGTATTGGCGAGATCCCTCCTTCGGACTTGCTGTGGTCTTGGTATGCATTTTGTTATAGGCATTATAGGCATGTCGGGGCCCTGTTCCGACACAGGTTGCATCACTTGTTATTTTGTAGAGGCTCATAGACAATAGACAAGGGGTTGACTTATGTATAGTGAGATTGCCCTGTCGGCAAATGTATTTTGTGGTATAGTTTTTGCATTGCACTCTTGTTGGCCATATTATATATGTATGCACATGTTATTATCGGAAAGTCCAAGCTGATTATGATTATTGTTTGTTATTTATACTAGCCTCGTCGGTCCTTATAGACAATAAGAGAAGTGTGATGACAGGTACGTCGGCACTCGGCAAGTAGGGTTCGGGTGCCCGTCGCAGCCCTCCGGCTTGGGTCGTGACAAACTTGGTATCAGAGCAGGTCATGTCCTAGGGATTGTCTATGAGCCGTGTCTATTAGAGTCCTGATTATGGGTGTGTAGCTCGCCACATTTATAATCAGGAGGCTGCCTGACATTTAGGATTGTTACCTTCTTCCTAAATCTAGATCGTGCGTAGAGTTGAGTCGTAAGTGTTCGTCCCTAACATTCGCCTTGTTTTCCTACAGCGATGTCTTCGACTAGGAAGCAAACAACTAGTAGATGGCTTGGTACAGATGCGGGAGAGGGTACCAGTCAGGTGCCCCAAGCTAGAGAAGGCCAAAGTGAGCCTCAGAGTGAGATGCCGTCTCGGACCTCATCTACTCCGCCTTCCCCAGAGGACATTAGAAGCCACCCAGCATCTCCAGTCCCTCTATCTGGTACTATGGACCAGGACTTGCGGACTGCGGTACAGTTGTTGACTAGCTTGGTAGCTTCTCAGACTCAGAAGCAGAATATCGGTGCTGCTGATAGACCGGCTAGTGTCAGAGTTCGTGATTTTATTAATCTAGATCCTCCAATGTTTACCGGGTCAGACCCCAAGGAGAACCCGCAGACTTTTATTGATCAGATTCATCGCACACTGCGGGTTATGCATGCTAGTGATACGGAGGCAGTGGAGTAGGCTTCTTATCGGTTACGGGATTTAGCAGTTTTCTGGTATGATAGTTGGGAAAGATCCAGGGGTCCGGCTGCTTCCCCGCCTGTGTGGAAAGAATTTTCTAAGGCATTTCTTTGTCACTACCTACCAGTTGAGGTACGACGAGCCAGAGCTGATAAATTCTTGAACTTTAGACAAGGTAATATGAGTGTGCGAGAGTCCAGTATGCAGTTTGATTCCTTTGCAAGGTATGCTCCCCATATGGTGGCCGAGATGAGTGATAGGGTTCATTTGTTCGTGAACGGATTGGGACCACATCTGATAAATGAGTGCACGACAGCATCCTTGATAGAGAGCATGGATTTTTCTCGTATTCAGTCTTATGCCCAGACATTATAGGATCGTAAGCGCCAGCAAAGAGTAGACAGGGAGCAAGATAGGGGCCAGCATAAGAGGACGATATTTGCAGGGTATTCGAGTGACTTCAGAAGTAGTGTCAGGCCCCAGTTTTTGAGGAGTTCGGCACCACCTGTAGCTAGTGCTCCTCCACAGTTTCAGAGACCTCGATATGATCGATTTACCTATTCGGGTCCAGGTCAGAGTTCGCGGGCGTCAGGCTTGCAACATCACAAGTATACTAGCAAGACGAGACCCCTAACATCACGTTGTGATCAGTGCGGCAAGGCTCATTTTGGACTATGCCGTCGAGGTTTTAATGCATGTTATTCTTGCGGACAGCCTGGCCATATGATGCGGGATTGTCCTAGCAGAGGAGGGAGTGTTATGGCTCAGCCGACTAGATCTGTGTCTGGTTCATCCTCATCAATTCGACCTCTAGCACGGGGTTTCTAGCAGTCAACAGGTCTTGGTAGAGGTAGAGGTGCAGTGCCGAATCCGAGTGGTACTCAAAATCGAATTTATGCTCTAGCAGGTCGGCAGGATCTCGAGTCATCTCCGGATGTTGTTACAGGTATACTATCTGTATTTTCTTATGATGTATATGCATTGATTGATCCGGGATCTACATTATCATATTTTACACCCCTTGTGGCTGATAAGTTTGGCGTCGAACCCCAATTAATAAGTAAACCATTTGTGGTATCTACTCCAATAGGAGATTCTGTGGTTGTTAGGAGGGTATATAGAGGTTGCACCGTGACGATTTGTAGTCGTCAAACCTCGGCTAATTTATTTGAGTTAGCAATGGTTGATTTCGACGTAATAATGGGAATGGACTGGTTGGCCTCATGCTATGCAAATGTTGACTGTCGTACGAAGACGGTTAGATTTTAGTTTCCTGGTGATAGAAGGGGAACAATGCTACGCCGAAAGGTAGGTTTATTTCCTATCTTAAGGCAAGGAAGATGATTTCAAAGGGTTACATCTATCATCACGTTCGCGTTATGGATCCAGAGGTGAAGTCACCTACTTTACAATCAATCCCGGTGGTCAATGAATTTCCGGATGTTTTTCCAAATGAGCTCCCAGGTCTTTCTCCTGAAAGGGAAATTGAGTTGGGCATTGATGTGTTGCCTGACACTGACCCGATTTCTATCCCCCCATACAGAATGGCTCCAGCAGGGTTGCGAGAGATTAAAGTGCAGTTGAAGGACTTGCTGGATAAGGGCTTCATTAGGCCTAGCACTTCACCTTGGGGTGCGCCAGTCTTGTTTGTGCGGAAGAAAGACGGGTCGTTGAGGATGTGTATCGATTATCGATAGTTGAATAAGGTAACTATAAAGAATAAATATCCACTTCCAAGGATTGACGACCTGTTCGACCAACTTCAGGGTGCCAAGTACTTTCCAAGATTGACCTACGTTCAGGGTATTTCCAGGTGAGGGTCAAGGAGAAAGATATTCCAAAAAGGGCCCTCCGGACAAGATATGAGCATTTTGACTTCTTGGTAATGTCGTTCGGGCTAACAAATGCCCCAGCAGCTTTTATGGATCTCATGAATACTGTATTCAGGCCTCATCTTGATGTGATCGTGATTGTATTCATCAATGACATTCTAGTGTATTTTTGTTCAGAGGTAGAACATATGGGCCACTTGCGGATAGTATTACAGACCCTTGGGGATCGCAGGTTATATGCGAAGTTCTCCAAATGTGAATTCTGGCTGAACTCAGTAGCATTCCTAGGTCATATAATATCTGACGAGGGTATTAGTGTCGACACTCAGAAGATCGATGCAGTAAGGAGTTGGACAAGACCCACAACACCGTCAGAAGTCCGCAGTTTTCTAGGGCTAGCAGGATATTATAGGAGGTTTTGTAGAAGGGTTTTCCTCTATAGCAGCACCATTGACTAAGTTAACATGGAAAGCTATCAAGTTCCAATGGTCCGACGCCTGTGAACGTAGTTTCCAGGAGCGAAAGAATCGGTTGGTTTCCGTGCCAGTGCTTACTCTTCCAGAGGGAACAGAAGGGTATGTGGTATATTGTGATGCTTCAGGTATAGGTTTGGGGTGCGTATTGATGTAACATGGGAACGTGATTGCTTATGCGTCAAGACAATTGAAGAAGCATTAAAAGAATTATCCAACCCATGATTTAGAATTGGCTGCAGTAATATATGCTTTGAAAATATGGTGGCATTACTTATACGGTGTCCATGTTGACATCTACACAGATCACAAGAGTTTACAATACATCTTCCGTCAGAAGGAGTTGAATTTGAGACAACGACGTTGGCTCGAATTACTGAAAGACTACGACGTCGAGATATTGTATCATTCCGGTAAAGCCAATGCTGTAGCAGACGCCCTTAGTCGTAAGTCGATGGGGAGTTTAGTACACGTTGAAGCGGGAAGATGGGATTTGACCAAAGAACTTCATCAGCTAGCCAATATGAGAATCAAATTATTAGACTCTGAGGATGGAGGTGTTATTGTGCATAATACATCAGAGTCATCTCTAGTAGCCGAGGTAAAAGCACGGCAATATGAAGATTCCACCTTGGTATGATTTAGAGAAGGCCTTCAGCAAGGTAAAATTGCAGCTTTTGAGATCGGAGGGGATGGGACACTAAGATACCAGGGTCGATTATGTGTGCCTAATGTGGGAGGGTTGCGAGAAAAGATTATGAAGGAAATCCATCAATCCCGATATTCCATCCATCCCGGCTCAAGATGTATCATGATGTCAAAGAGCAGTATTGGTGGGATAGCATGAAAAAGTCTATTGCAGAATTTGTAGCCCAATGTCCCAACTGTCAGCAGGTAAAGATAGAACATCAGAAACCCGGTGGATTGCTTCAGAATATAGAAATTCCAACCTGGAAATGAGAGGTGATCAATATGGACTTCATTATTGGATTACCTCGCTTTTATCATAAGTTTGACTCCATCTGGGTGATAGTTGACTGACTCACAAAATGTGCCCATTTTTTGCCAGTTAAGACAACCTACACAGCTGAAGACTATGCAAAGCTGTACATTAAGGAGGTTGTTAGACTTCATGGTGTGCCGGTGTCTATTATATCAGACCGAGGAGCTCAATTTACGGTGAACTTTTGGAGGTCTTTTCAGAAAGGTTTGGGCACATAGGTGAATCTCAGCACGGCTTTTCATCCGCAGACTGACGGACAGGCTGAACGTACCATTCAGACACTAGAAGATATGCTGCCAGCATGTGTTCTAGATTTTAAGGGAAATTGGAATGACCATCTTCCACTCATAGAATTTGCCTACAATAACAGCTACCATTCCAGTATTAAAATGGCCCCATACGAGGCACTATATGGGAGGAGATGTAGATCACCAGTTGGATGGTTCAAAGTCGGTGACACAGAGTTATATGGGCCAGATTTGATTCACCAAGCCATTGAGAAGGTGAAGGTGATACAGGAACGATTGAAGACGGCACAAAGCAGGCAAAAATCCTATTCCGATGTCTGACGTCGTGATCTAGAGTTCGAAGTTGGTGATTGGGTGTTCCTGAGGATCTCACCAATGAAGGGTGTCATGCGTTTTGGGAAGAAAGGTAAGCTGAGTCCAAGGTATATTGGTCCGTATAAAATTCTTCGACAAATTGGACGTGTGGCTTATGAGTTAGAATTATCGTCCGAATTGGAACTTGTCCATCCGGTATTCCATATATCTATGTTGAGGAAATGTATTGGAGACCCTTCTCGAGTCGTCCCTATCAAAGATGTGCAAATCACAGAGGATCTATCATATGAAGAAGTACTAGTGGTTGTACTAGACCGACAAGTCCGCAAGCTAAGAACAAAGGATGAAGCTTCCGTTAAGGTATTGTGGAGGAACAAGAATATGGAAGAAATGACGTGGGAAGCAAAGGATGAGATGAAGTCCAAGTACCCTTACCTGTTCCAGAATGGAGATAATGAGGGTGCCAGGAGAACGCAGGATGCATTGAAAGGAGAAGCGTCTTTACGAGGTAAACAATAACTTGAGAATACTCTTTCTTAATACAAAATGGTAATATGCAGATCATGTACGTGTCTATAAATTTGCATAATCTAGCTGGACCATATGCTAAGTTAACTGCTTGCCAGTTTGTCCTCTATTTATAAGAGAAACTCAACCGGAATCTACAATGAGTAAAATCCCCGTAAACCTTTACATTCGAGGACGAATGTTCCTAAGGGGGGGAGAGCAAAGGACCTAAGAACCAGAAAAGAGTCCAAAAAGGCAAGAAAAGAGCAAAGGGCTTCGCAAAGCTGGGTATGCTACCACAAAACCCACATGCGGGCCGCATATCTAACACTGAAATCGCAGACCAAGACAGACTTCTGGACAAAGACCAGTGCCAGAAATGCGGTCATAAGTGCGATCGCATTTCTGAAATGCGAACCGCATATTATACCTAATGTCTCGCAAACTGAAACAGATTTCTGGGCAAGAATCTATGTCAGGAATGCGGTCAGTATGCGATCGCATACTGAAAATGCGAACCGCAAAATAGACCTCTTGGGTCGCAGAATGAGAAAGATTTTTGGGCTGAGTTTCGCGTCCAGAATGCGAAACGCATGTTGGTTCTAAGACGTAAATACGATCGCAGACGTGAAGGCGTCAGACACGTGTGTCACTTAATTGCCGACCTTTAAAAGGAGTATAACCCAGATATTTCACCTTTACTTCTAACCTTAAAAGCCAAACGAAATAGAGAGCCCTGCAACCCTTCTCAAAGAATCCTACACAAGCCCTAATCAATTTCCCTCTCTTTCAAGTTATAATTGGGGAAAGAAATCTAGAAATTGAAGCACTAAGGAAAAGCCCTAACGGATTTTCCTCTCTTTCAAGCCCTAATTGGGAGTAGAACCTAGAGGTTGAAGAACCAAGGAAGAGGGCTGAGCTACCCAACATGCAAGGTAAGTTACTGCTCTCTTTCATACATTCTTTCTCCTGGGAATTCTTATAATTCGCTCTATGCATGTAAGAACCTACGGGGTGGTGATCGGAAGCCATAGGTTCAAGTTAATTACTGATAATGGACTGGGTTGTGGTTGTTTTGGGTTGTTGTTGGGTTGCATGTCTTACTACTATTGTTGTGGAGTTTTGGAGGAAGAAGGGTGTGGAGAAACACCATATAAATTTAGGGCTGTGGTTGATTGTAACTATATCGTTTAGAGGGTAACGATAGAATCATTTCTTTTATTGTAGACTAAGGAGTATGACAGCTGCATAGCTTGAAATTGGTGCAGTATATACCAGGTATGTGAGACTATTCCTTTCTTTCTTTTGCACGACTCCGATTGTACATCACACAATGAACGAGCCCCCAAAGAATACTCTACTCTTAGAAGGTAGGAGTGCTTATATTGTTTCCCCTCTTATGGGAGGATTGATGTGTATTATTTCTTCGACCTTACGTCACCGGAAGTACAATTCCTATGAGTCCAGCATGCATTATCTATTTTACTCCACCGAGCCGCGCTATAGTCGGCCGAGTATGGCACCTATTGTGCAACTACATTTATGTATATATGTTTTACTCTATTTAGTCGCGCTATAGTGGTAAACTATTTTACTCCACCGAGCCGCGCTATAGTCAGCCGGATATGGCACCTATTGTGCAACCACTGATCAGTTGGGTATGATGATGATGAGGCCCACAGAGGCGTATATATATGATGATGATGAGGCCCACAGAGGCGTATATATATTTATATATGATGATTTAAAAGGATATATATATATATATATGCATATGCACGTCAGGCATTTCATGGTTAGTCGCCCTCAGAGGCATTCAGAAGGTACAGGTTGTATGTTTCTTATCCCGACGCATATTATTGTTCTTATTTTATGTTTTCCTGTCTTACATACTCAGTACTTTATCCGTACTGACGTCCTTCTATTTGTGGACGCTGCATGTCGTGTTGCAGGTCCGGACAAACATATAGACGAGGCTCCCCCACCACGGTAGGCTGCCCATTTCAGCGGGTATTGGCGAGATCCCTCCTTCGGACTTGCCGTGGTCTTAGTATGCATTTTGTTATAGGAATTATGGGAATGTTGGGGCCCTGTTCCGACACAGGTTGCATCACTTGTTATTCTGTAGAGGCTCATAGACAATAGACAAGGGGTTGACTTATGTATAGCGAGATTGCCCTGTCGACAAATGTATTTTGTGGTATAGTTTTTGCATTGCAGTCTTGTTGGCCATATTATATATGTATGCACATGTTATTATCGAAAAGTCCAAGCTGATTATGATTATTGTTTGTTATTTATACTAGCTCCGTCGGTCCTTATAGACAATAAGAGAAGTGTGATGACAGGTACATCGGCACTCGGCAAGTAGGGTCCTGGTGCCCGTCGCGGCCCTCCGGTTTGGGTCGTGACATATTTGAGTTATATGATATATCATGTGATTATGTCTTGAGATATGGTTATGGATTGATACAACTTGTTCAGAGTTATATGGTGCATAGATGCAAGAATCGAGTCATATAATGAGTTCCAGATGTTGGGGATTTGGGTTATAAGGTTTATGGACTAAGGTTGAAGTAAGGATCCTCTGGTAGGTGGTGTTGTCGGGCTTATATGGATTGGGATGACGTGGGATCACCCATGGTTTTGTGTATGGTGAGGGTATATGGCGATTTCATGGCTTTGGAACGATTATTAGCACGTTCGAGGACGAACATATGTTTGAGGTTGGGGGAGAATGTAACGACCCGATCGGTCGTTTTGAGCTTTAACGTTCCATTCAGTGGTTTGGGACTTTGAGTAGCTTCATATTATGTATTTTGACTTGCGTATATGGTTGGTTCGATTTTCGAGTGGTTCGGGATTGATTTGGAAGAATGATTCTCGTTTTAGAAGCTTTAAGTTGGAAGTGTTGACCAAGATTGACTTTTTGGTAAACGGACTCGGAATCGGGTGTAAATTATTCCAATAAGTTTGTATGATGATTTTGGACATTTCCACAAAATTTGATTAAATTCCGATGAGTTATGGATAAGTTTGGGTTGTACGGTGATTGTTTTTTATTTCGACGTCGAGTTGAGCATAAAGGTTATCATATTCAGGAAACGTCCTTGGATTCGTGTTTTGACTAAACCATTATATTCGTATCGCAATTTTGGAACCATATTAACTGAAATCATCAAGTTTCGACATCGGAGGAGGAATTTATAGTCATTTTATTAAGAATTGGGTTGCTAAATTTTTCAAATTAATTACAAAATTACCACTTATTTCATATTTAAAAATATGCGCTATTTTCAAATATTGAAGCTAATACATCTCCTTCATTATAAGGTCAAATGGAGTTAGAGTTGCCAATATAAGCCAGGCCGTGTTAGCCAGCCCAGCCCCCATAGGCTTTAGCGATTGACGGGCTGGGCTGCGCTGGACTAGCTCACCATTTTGATGGGCCTCATAATTGTCAGTCCAACCCAGACCCATGTGGGTCGTGGGCCCCCACATGCCGGCTCATCATTTTTTTAAATATAATTTTATATTTTACCTTTAAGTTACTAACCTAAAAAAAAAGATAAATATTTAAAAGTTTAAAAATATAATATTACCAGTTTGAGTTTGTGAAAAGTGGTGCTGCCACTTTCGAGTAGTAACAAGTGTTTGGACATTTTCATGATGGATGCAACTTCTGTACTTTGTCAGAACATGCCAAACAATGGTAAATGTTGATTCCGATGCTATAGTGGTAATAGGAATACAAAGTACATCACGCGTAATCATTGAAAGATCGAAATATTTTCTAGAATGGTCCTTCAAATAAATGACAACATCCATCTCTTGAAACTTCTCAAGATCAAGCTTTGGTTCGTCTAAGTAAAGATCCAATTTTGACTTTCCATCGCTTGAGGCAGTGTACTTTTTATATTTTATATATATTAAATAAATATTTTTATTAGGCCCACGGGCCGGCCCAGCTTCTGTCAAGTCTTACGGGCCACAGGCTTACTCAGGCCGGGCTTACAAGCCTCGTTTTAAATGGGCTACAAAAATTCTAGCCTAACGCTGCTAAATCACGGGCTTGACTGGGCTGGCCTAACGAGCCAAGCCCATATTGACGGCTCTAAATGGAGTAATTCAAATGCCTAACTTGATCGAGATTTCACAAGGAATCCATTGGAGGCATCAAAAGCGAGTTTCAGGATCGTTTGACGCAAGAAACGAGGCAGAACAGCTGCGCATTAGTGGCTATTAATGTTGTTAGAGTTTTTCTCATCTTGAAAGCTTGGGATTGGGAGAATTCAAGGGTGTTCTTCAAGTTTCATCCATGGGATAAGGTCTAAACCATAACATAAGTGATTCCCGTTGATTCATTCACTTGGTTTAATCTTTAATCCATGATTTTAATTGAAAACATATTTAATTCTTTAAATCAAGACCTAGGGTTATGTCCTAAATTTTAAAAATTGAAAATGAGCTAGAGACGTTTATTTCCTGATTCCTTTTAGCGTTTTGCTCTCCTATATTAGGAGAACAACATACTCAAATTTGGCGAGTTTTGGAGGAGTATTTTGGGAGTTATGGCACCCAACTAGCGTGGGTTGGACTCTTGGGTTATCAACACCCAAGAGCGATGTTTGGCGAATTGATTGAGCTATCGGACTCTGATTGAGTCGGCTTTTGTTCGTGTGCTTGTATTATTCAGGCTTCACTCGGTAAGCTTGGAAAATGTGAAGATCATAGATTTATTTATTGTAATTTATTTCTCTTGCATTGTTTGATATTATTAAATTATTTTTGGTTAGATTTTGAGCCATGTGGAGGCAAATTTTAGGGGAAAAGCTATTTCGGAGGGTTGAGTTGGCTTAGTTGAGGTAAGTATCTTGCCTAACTTTGTGTAGATGATACTACCCCTTAGGATTTGGATTGATTGTGCTATTTGTGTTATGTAAAAGCCATGTACGCAAGGTGACGAGTGGGTACACGGGCTACATGTGGTATTTGACCGGTTTAGATTATCTAGACCTTTCCATGCCTTTAATTGAAATTTTATAACATGTTATATCTCTCATTGTAAATATACTCTTACATGCTCTATTTGAAGTTGTTAGCACTTGTTCTACCTCTTACTTGTTATTTTGCTCTTCTGTGCTTTAGTTGAAGTTATTGCCTTCGTTATTGTCTTGTTACCTCTTAATTGTTGAATCACTTTTAATTGAAGTTGCTATTTCGTGGAATAGCATCTTGTTGAGTTATTGGTGTTGAAGTTGTAATAGCCGTTATCATATTGAGGCAAAGTTGTTAATTGTTGAGATACCTTTCCTTGTTGAGCATTCTTATTCATTTTATTATTGTGGAAATTCTTGTACACATTGCGGTTGAGCCATGGGCTATTTGTTGTAGAAATATTGGTATTGTTGACATTGTGGCAAGTTGTGGCATATGGGCACTTATGGTGCAAGTTGTGATTATGTTATGATATTGATACGCATGTGGTGGTATTAGGCTAGGGGTTGATATGCACGCGGTGAGATAAGGTGGGCTTGATACACGGGTTGCTAGTAGGGGAACTACTTGAACCCACGTGGTGAGATAAGGTGGGCTAAAACACATGTAGCTATTTCGGGAAAAAATAATTTTCAAAACTAAATGTAAGGCTCACGCGGTGATATAAGGAAATATTATGATTGAAATTGTGAAATATGAATACGAGGCGGTACCTTGGTTGTAATTTTTATTGTACATTCCATGTTGGAAAAACTTGTTGATTTGAACAGTCATTGCTCTTCCTTCAATCATTCATCCGCATTTTGATTGTGTTTGGTTATTCGTTGTTATCTTGGTATTGGAACGATTGCAGTTTCGTGTGGAAGTCATCCATTCTATATGATTTGTTGTGTTGCTTTAACATATGTGCCTCTGTTATAACTTGGTGAATTGATTATCAATGTGAATTTAATTGCGTGGAGTCACTATATCATATTCTGTTGAGTTGTTGGTAACATAATGGTTTAAATAAAAGAATTATTAACATGCTTTATTATACGTGCCTCTTATAATAGAACTCGTTATCACACTCGACGCCTTATTATTCTAAATGGTTATCACACTTTCACTATAATTGGGTTCTCAAATTATACTCATCACCTTGTTAGATGTTTACTATACTTAAAATTTTTATCATGTTTTTTCTTAATAAATTCTATATTTAATTAGTTAATTTAACTTATGTTTTTATTTGTTTAAAAATGATTCTTTTACTCAATTTTATTTATTGCTAAACTAAACCCATCTTATACCCTATTTCATACAAGTTGTATATTATTTTACTTTACTTGATTTCTAAAATAAACTCATTATTTCATTTGCCACCTTACTTTATTTCGAGATTGTTATTATGTTTTATGGTGTTTAAATATATCTTTTGTTCATCTAAATTAATATTTATCACGGTTGCAAAGTACATGGTAGCACGTGGACTTTGTCGTGCGAAGGTGATTGTTATTGTGGGCACGAGGTGCCATATGTGTATGATTTGGAAATTGTGGTCCAGGACTTACGGTTTATGAGGTGTGGTGTCTCAGGGTAATTCTTGTTGTAAGTCTATGCATTGGGAGCGATTTGATTATTTGAATTGTCATCCGTTTTTCCTTATTTGAGTTCATTTACATCTCATTGGTGTTCTGATTATGTTGTTTCTTTGTTACTCGTTTACTATTTCCTACCATTTATGTTTCTATTACTTCATTGTTGATGGTAAATCAATAATTTTTTTGCCATTGGTCTTACATTAATGTTCTTTCCATTGTTAGCTTATGTATATTTTGAACAGGTTTCTATATCTAGTAGGTATCTTGACCTGGCCTCGTCACTATTCTATCAAGGTTAGGCTTGATACTTATTGGGTACCGATGTGGTGTACTCATGCTACGCTTCTGCATATTCTTGTGCAGATCCAAGTATTCTGATTGTGTTGTTGAGAGTTGCGTCTGCGCGGCGGGAGACATCAAGGTATACCTGCTTGACGTTCGCAAGTCTCAGAGTCACCATCTTACTTCATTATGCTAATGTTAAATTGTAATTCAAAACAGTATTGTGTTTAGAATATCTATTGTGTTTTAGTAGTGCTTATGATTCCGTCCTACCAATTTTGGGAAATATATAACTATTGGATGCTTGCGACTATGTATGTCATTTAATGATTTATAACAAATGATTAAATAGTTCAATTCTGTTATTAAATCAGCATGTGTTAGGTTTACCTAGTCTTAGAGACTAGGTGCCATCACTACATCCTAAGGTGGAAAATTGGGGTCGTGACAGCTACAAACAAGGTCTGAATAAAATACAACTGTATTGAAACTCAATAAAATAGTAAAGATATAAGGGAAATGGACTTTAGGGCTGCGGACGCCGTGCAGCTATACCTCAAGTCTCCGACTGCGACGAAATCCGAGCAGAAAGCTACTAAGCGCCGCTAGGACCAATATTAGTAGCTACACAAGAAATGCAGAAGTGTAGTATGAGTACCATCGGCCCAATATACTTTGTAAGTGTCGAGCCTAACCTTGATGAGGTCGTGACGAGGCTACAACACGACACCTACGTGAATAAACCTGTACAAGTGTATATAAAGCAACAATAATAACATAAAATGATAACGTACAAACTAGAAGGGACATGCGGGAAGGGGAAGATGTAACAACTACGACATGTATGAAATCACGAAATAACCAAGTAAATCACCAAAACTGGAAAAATCATTCAAACCAATGATATGAAAATGGCACGGCATCACCCTTCGTGCTTTTACTTTCGTTCTCACCATGCAATAATATGATTAAATGGCACAACATCATCCTTCGTGCTTTTACTCTCATACTCAACATGTAATAATAATATGAATGTAATGTCACGACATCAACCTTCGTGATTTTACTCTCTTCCTCACCATGTAATAATGATAATGTAACTGAAATGGCACGGCACCACCCTTCGTGCTTTTACTCTCTTCCTCGCCATGTAATAATGTCACCACCCAAAATTTCCACCCTCGGGACTGTGATGGCACCTAACATTTCATTTGCTTGGCAAGCCAACGTTAGAATAGTTTTAAACCATTTTTAACAAATCAAACTAACTTATGACAATTAAACTAAAATAACTGTAATAGAACTGAAGTAAAGTGCGAAAAGTCATAATAACCGAAATGTTTAAATACAACCCAAAACTGGTATCATAAGTGCACGAGCAACTAGAATAATACATGTAATGGTCTGAATGAAAGTAAAACTGTCTGAAAAGCAGAAAACAACTAGGATAAAGTGGAAGGGGACTTCAGGGCTGCGAATGCCGGGCAGCTGTACCTCAAGTCTCCGTCAGATATCCGATCCAAGCAATCTACTGACTGTCACTGGGATCGATTCCAAAGTCTGCACAAGAAGTGCAGAGTGTAGTATGAGTACAACCGATCCCATGTACTCAGTAAGTGTTGGGCCTAACCTCGACGAAATAATGACGAGGCTGAGGCGGGTCACTTACAATAACATGTATGCAGTATAATAATAATGACAGGAATAAAATATAGGAAGATAAAGCAGTTAACTCATGACAGTAAACTCAATCCTCGAAAACCAGTAAAACCAGAAATACCAATCCTTAGGATCTTGTATGAAGGCACAGAAGCCAACACAACACAACAAAGAATACAAAACACTCAAACCATTGCAGCGCGCAACCCGATCCCACCGTACAAACATGATCCTCCCTTATTTCATCATATAAGTAATAACAAGTAAAAGTATGTTGCGGCGCGCAATCTGATCCCACCATATTATCCGAATCAATATCATAATCCTCCCTTATTTCACCATATCAATCCTCCCTTATTCCTACCCGATCCCACCATATCGATCTTCCCTTATTTTACCTGTCGTGACGTGCAACCCGATCCATAAACAAAAATCAATAAATAAAATCAATTCAACAACTCGAATTACGAGAATCCATACAATTAACAAATATGAAAGCAGAACCATAAGGGAAATCTCGTACCAAATCAATAATTGCTAAAATTAATACTAAGCAGCAAGACAAGTCAATTAAGGCAAGTAGCAGTTAAATCATGGGAGCATGGGAGAAACTACATTTTAATACGAGAATAATAAATGACAAGTAGAAAATTAAGGCATAGGAAGCAATTAAAGCATGTAACAGTTAAGACATGCAATAAAATAATCAATGAAATACGAAAAAGCATGGAAACAAGTATTTTGATGGTGTATATATACTCCTCACCTTGCATACTACATATGAATTTCACATAGCACATAGCTCAAGGGTTCCTAACTCCCTCAAATCAAAGTTAGACCGAATACTTACCTCGCTCCGTAAGTAAATCAAAGCTCTAGCGGGGCCTTTCCTATAAAATATGCCTCCAAACCAATCGAATCTAACCAAAATCAACTCAATAACATCAAATAATGCTAGAGAAATCAATTACAATACATAAAGTTAAGATCTTTACATTTTTTCCAAAAAGTCAACAAAATTCAATCCCGGGCCCGCTTGGTCAAAATTCGAGGTTCGGACCAAAACCCATTTACCCATTCACCCCGAACCCGATTATATAATTAGTTTTGAGATTCGACCTCAATTTGAGGTCTAAATCCCAAATTTGCAAAATGCCCAATTCTTCCCAAATCCCTAATTTTCTACCATGAAAGAACAAAGATTAAGACTAGAAAGTAATTGGTGATGATGGAAATGGAAGAAAATAAGTTAAAGTATACTAACCTATGAAAGGGTGATGAAATTTCTCCTCCGAATTGCCTCTAGGCTGAGCTCTAATGAAAAGATGGTGAAAAATGGGTGAAATCCCGTCTTTGGGATATTTTAAATCGCTAGCGTTAGGTCTTCTTCGCGTTCGAGAAGGACCTGCCGCATTTGCGTAGCACTGTGGCCCAAATGGCCTTCGCATTCATGAAATGTTCCTTGTGTTTGCGACGGCTCTTCCCCCCTAGCCATTGCATTCACGACCCAATGATCGCTTTCACGGAGAACAAAAGCCAAGATCCCTCAGAATCTCACAATGCTTTTCTTTCGCAAAGGGACAGTCGCATTCGCGAAGGGCAAGCCCCCCTCCACTTCGCGTTTGCAACCAGAACCTCGCATTCGTAAAGAATAACTCCTCCCCAATCCCAAACTACTCTTCGCGATCCCGAGAGTATCTTCGCTATCGCGAAGAAGCATGCACCAAAAATCAGCAGAAGCTAAACCAGCATTTTCTTTATATGTTCAAAAACATCTGCAACCTATCCGAAACTCACCCTAGCCCTCGGGGCTCCAAACCAAATTTGCACACAATTATAAAAATATCACACGAACTCACTCGCGCGATCAAACAACTAAAATAACACCTAGAACTACGAATCATACACCAAAACAAATGAATTTTTTAATGAAACATAAGAACATACAATTTCTCAATCGGACGTCCGAATCACGTCAAATCAACTCCATTTTGCACCAAATTTTGGAGACAAGTCATAAATGCTGAAATGAACCTATACCGAGTTCCGAAACCAAAATCTGAACCTGGTAGCAACAAAGTCAAACTATGGTCAAACTTATAAAATATTTAAACCTTTAAGCTTCTAGTTTTCAGCAAATAATGATAGACCATGTTAGGGACTTCCGAATTCAATTCTTGCCATATGCCCAAGTTCCAAATCATGATACGGACCCACCGGAACGGTCAAAACACTGATCCAAGTCCGTTTACACAAAACATTGAGTGTAGTCAACTCAAATGGATTTTAAGGCACGATTTCACATTTTCATCAATTTTCTCATAAAAACCTTCCGGAATAAGGACATGGACTGTGCATGCAAATCGAGGAAGGCTAAACGAATCTATTCAAGGTCTTGGAACACAGAAATGAAGGGTAAAACTATAAATGACCTATCGGGTCATCACAAATAATAATAATATAAATGCAATGGCGCTACATCACTCTTCGTTCTTTTACTCTCATCCTCACCAAATAATAATAATAATAATAATAATATGAATTCGATCAATAAACAATGCGGAGAATGATTGAAATTCAAATATGGTGCCATGATATCAAACTTTAACGTCCGAAAATAACAACTTTGAAATAAGCAATAAATACAAAATGAATAATCAAAGAGGTAATAATCTAATCTAAGCATTGATATCATAATTAACAAAATAATAAATTGTAAAGAAATAAGTTCCACCCACATGCTTTAACCCAATGACAACGCATAAGTACTTGTCACTTCACATATACATTTTTTTTCACACATAAAACACGTAGCAAATAGACCAATAAGTCATAATCCCTCAAGTCATGGTTAACCATGACACTTACCTCACTCTGCAACCAAATCAATGCTCAACCCCGGCTTTTCCTTTAGAATTAGCCTCCAAACCAATCAAATCTAATCTGATATAGTTCAAATAATTTAAAATAAGCTTTAGAAACTACCCACGAGTGAAAAAAGATACAATCTTTAATGTTTTTGGAAAAAGTCAACAAAAGTCAATCATGGGCTCTCTTGGTAAAAAACCGAGATATGGACCGAAACCCAATTACCTATTCACCACCAGGCTCGGTTATGTGATTAGTTTTGAATTCCGACCTTAATTTGAGGTCTAAATCTCAATTTCCCAAAACTCCAAATTTCAACCTAAATCCCTAATTTCTACCATGGCAAAGAATAGACTAAGGGTTAAAATCAATGAGTGTTTATAGAAATGTAAAGAAACAAGTTAAATCTACTAAACTCTGAAGTTGGTATGAAAAAACTCTTCAAAATCGCCTCCAGGCCGAGCTCAAACTTGAAAATGGTGAAAAATGATTTAATTCCAATTTTGGGACCTTTTAATCACTGGGCATTAGGCCTTCTTCGCGTTCGAGAAGGCTTGATGCGTTCGCAAAGAACAGCAACCCCTAGTGGCCTTCGCATTCACGAGAGGTTGCACGTGTCCGCGATGGCCTTTTCCCCCTAGCCTTCGCGTTCGCGAGCCTGGGCTCGAGTTTACGTCGAACAACACCCTGCCTCCACCATAGTCTCAACTAACCCATTGCGTTCGCGTTCGCGAGCCTGGGCTCGAGTTCACGTAGAACAACCCTTGCCTCCCCCATAATCTCCCTCCGATATTTCGCTTTTACGATCGCTTCTCCGTGTTCGTGTAGAAGAAAACCACCCCAGCCTCAAGTTCTCCTTTGCGATCGCGAAGCACATAACACTAGACACCAGCAACAGCTGAACCAGCAGGTCCTCTAAGTCCAAAATTGATCTGTAGCCTATCCGAAACTCACCCGAGCCCCTCGGGCTCCAAATCAAATATGCACACAAGTGTAAGAATATCATACAAACTCGATTGTGCAATCAAAACATCAAAATAACACATAGAACTACAAATCAGACATTAAAATGCACGAAATTTTTAAAGAAACTTAAGAACTTTCAGATTCACAACCAAGCATCTGAATCATATCAAATTAACTCCGTTTTGCACCAAATTTTGCAGACAAGTCTTAAATAGTAAAATGAACCTATACCATGTCCCGAAACCGAAATCTAAGCTGGGTAACTATAAAGTCGACCTACAGTCAAACTTCGTCATTAAACCTTCAAATTACTAGTTTTCAACAAATCACGTCAAAACAAGTTAGGGACTTTTGAATTCAATTCCGGGCATACGTCCAAGTCCAAAATCACAATACGCACCCACCGGGACCATTGAAATACGATCTGGGTCTGTTTACACAAAACGTTAACCGTAGTCATCTCAAATCATTTTAAGGCTAAATTCATATATTTCTTCAGTTTTTCACGTAAAAATTTTTCAGAATAAGACACAAACTACGTACGCAAATCGATAAATGCTAAATGGAGCTAATCAAGGTCTCGAAAAACATAAATAAAGGCTAGAACTCAAGATGACCTATCAGGTCACCATATGCACCATCTGTGTTAAGCTTGTAAGAGCCTATTCTTGGAGAATGACATTTGATTTCCATTACAAGGTCAAGTATGAATGTGCATCCACCTGACACATGCATGAATTCTATATCTTTAGCTATTGCATTATTACATATAATTGACTCTCTTTTATCATTAAAACAATTGCTATTCCTGGTGAGCAAAATCTCCTAGAGGCAAAAGGGATAAACTCTCCCTATTTAAGAAGATTGTTGAAATTCTGATTGTGGGTCTTGTTTATGGTGCATCCCCATTGGTTCTGGCCATTCAAAATAGAGTGGATGCTAAGGTTATTTTTGCTCAGTTGGGATAGGTTATCCTCCTAGCATTGTCACAATTGATGATGACATGTTCAATGGATTCTTCCTTCTTATTACAGAAGGTGTTTGCTAGTAGGAAGTCTCTTATGAGTCATCAGCCACAAAAAGTATTTGCTTTCATTAGGTAGATTTTTTTACCATATCCAGTTAAAGTTCCCCCTAGAATGGTGGTCCTGCTGGTCAATATGCCCAAGGATTAAGGAATAAGCATATTTGGTTAAAAACAGCCAATTGTAGGTTTGGTTCCATATCGTACTATCAACTCTATCAGGGTTGGCATTAGAAATTGAGGAGTTGATGCTAGAAACAACACTGTTAGGAAGGTTAAATGACAGATTGTTAAGGGACCAATGGCCATTTAGGAGGCAGGATGACAACCTCCTGTTCTCTTCCTCCATGTTAAGAGGGCCACTTACTAAGGTTCTAAGGGGTTCTATATTCTGGATCCATCTATCATTGTATAGGTTGATTCTATCCCCTTTATGGACTATCCACCTATTAGCCTTACTACACACTTTCCACCAATTCCTAATGCTGATCCAAGTCCTATAGGCAATGTGTCTAGTATGGTGTCTAATAGTGCAGTATTTGTGAAACAACACTCTAGCCCATAGAGCATTTGGAATATTATACATCCTCCAAGCAAGGCCTGCATGGGTGGCAGTGTTCCTAAGATCAGTTCTGTGCATACCAAGGCCCCCTTCCTTTCTAGGTTTAGCGATAGTACCCCATTTAACTAGGTACATTTTCTTCTTAAAAATAGTAGTTCCCGAGATGAAGTTCCTTTGTATCTTATCAATTTGGTTGCACACCTGGGAAACCAATTTAATGCATTGCATAACATGGCAGGGGATGCACCCGAGTGAAGACTTAACTAGGGTAGTTCTCCCAGCCATGTTCATGAAATGAGCTTTCAAACCAGCTAGTTTGGTTTGCATGTTATCTATGATGAACTGGAAGTCCCTATTAGTAAGCCTCTTATGAAAGTGGGAAAACCTAGGTACTTACCAAAGGATTTCCTAGCCTTGATGTCTATTGTCCTAGGAAATCTATCTATTGTATCATGGTGACAATTTGAGGAAACGACAACTTTGCACTTGAGGGTATTAACCCTCTGGCCTGATTTACAACTAAATTATTGCAGTGAATCCATAATGGTGGTACAGTTCTTGGTGTTTTCCATGGAAAACATTGTTAGATCATCAGCAAAGAATAGGTGGGTGATTTTGGGGCTTGTGTGGATGATTTTGTTGGGAACCCAGCTACCATTATGCAATTGAGCCTCAATGTTCCCATAGTCCTTCCATGCACATAATGAAGATGTAGGGAAACATAGGGTCTCCCTGTCTGATGCCCCTGCTAGGGTTTAAGAACTTTTTCCTTCCCCTATTAACAAGGACTGAGATAGAGCTGGTAGAATGCATGACAGGATCAACTTGGTCATATTATGTGGAAAATCAAAGGACACCAGTGTGTCTCTTATAAAGGACCACTCTAATCTATCAAAAGCCTTTTCTAGATCAATTTTAAGTATCCTGTTACCATTTTTCCCTTTCATTTTAGTGAAGTGGCTGATATATTCCTGTACAATGATAGCATTTTCACTATCCCTCCTATTGGACAAAAAGCTGGCTTGACTAGGGCCAATGTTAGAAGGGAGGACATGCTTAATTCTATTAATAAGGAGTTTGGTGATTAGCTTGTACACTGTGTTGCATAGACCAATTTGCCTGAAATTCTTAAATTGTAGCATTTGAACACTTAGAGATCAAGCATAGGTAGGTTGTGTTTACATCAAGCTTCATTTCAAGGCTATGAAAAGTCTTCTTACAGAAGTTGGTGACTTTATCCTACAGGATATTCCAGTATCTTTGGTAGAAGAGTGGGTAGAGACCATCAGGCCCAGGGGCCTTGGTTGGTTTGAAAGAGAACATAGCAGCCTTAATCTCACTAATCCTTAAAGGAGCATTCATGTTGGTCTGATCCCTAGTGGAAAGGATGTGTGTGTTGTATGTTGTGATATGCTAGGCTATGGATGAGGATTGGTGCTTAGTGGTGTAGAGTGGAGTAGAACTGGTAGATGTTGTCTTTTATCTCCTACTACCCCTCAAAGTAGTTCCTTACCTCATCCTATAGGGCCATAATCTTATTTCTTCTTCTCTTATTAAGGGTTGAGGTATGAAAGAACCTAATATTAGCATCCTCTTCCATAAGATAGTTGATCCTAGACTTAGTTTTTCTGAAAATTTCCTCACTATTCAGGATAGAAGAGTATTCTTCTAGGAGTTGACCATCCAAACTCTGGAGGAAGGTGTTAAAAGGATAAACTCTGGATTTTTGGATGCCATTAAGCCTGGCTAAGATGTATGTCTTCTTGTGGAAGATATTTCCTAACACTGTTATGTTCCTGGTGGAGACTTGAGTTTGGAACTGAGTAATTCCGCTTTCTAGACTACAACTCCGATCATATGCTTGATGGACAATATTACAGAATAAGGGGTGACTACACCACATGGGTTCAAACGTAAAAGGTTTAGATGGGTTATTGAAGGAGTTAGGCCATAACTTGAAAAACATAGGGTAGTGGTCAGAATGGGTTCTAGGGAGGTGACTTACTGTGATAGAGAGGTATTCCTGAATCTATGTGTCATTAGCAAAGCACCTATCTAGTCTTTTCAAGATTAGCTGGCTTCTATTTCTATACTTCATATTTTTCCAAGTATACTTGCTTCCTTTAAACCCTATATCAATTAGCTTGCAATAGTTGATACACTGCTAGAATAAGTTAGCTCTTGGGCAGAGATACAATTTTTCCCCTGTTTGTCTCTAGCCCTTAGGACTTGATTGAAGTCCCTACCCACCAACTTTCTCCCACTATAATTATCAGGTATAGCTCTAAGTTGGTTCCAGTAGTTCCTACTATTAGCATAAGTATTGCTAGCATATACAACAGTAAACGACCAATGGGTAGAAGAAGGAGTTACCTTGACCATGATATTGATGCCTTGAGGAATGGTGGAGACCTCATCAATCTTCAAGATGTCATCTTTCCACATGATGACAATACCTCCTGACAAAATCACAACTGGGTTTTGAATTTGGCCTGAGAAGCCTAGCTCCTGAATCAAGTGCTTGTGTTCAGTCATCTTGGTTTTCAGGAGCACAAACATTATAGGTTTGTGTAGCTTGACCATTTCTACACAGTTTCTCCTAAATTCCCCACTGTTGGCCCCCATAGCATTCCACATGATGAAGTTTACTAGTAACTTGGGGCTAGTGGGTGACTTCCTTTTCAGGCATTTCCCTTTTTCCTTCAGTGATGTGTTCTCCTAATTCTCCATTCCAAGAGTGGTCTGGGTGGCTGTCTGTGCCATCACTGGGTTTTGTTTCACAGTTGAGTCTCCTAAGTCTTGTTCTAAGTTTAACCTTATACTTACTCCACACATTATTATGCTTCTTGGGCATAGTACAATAAGAATTTCTCCCCCAAGCCCTCTAAACTCTATTAGTTCCTCCTGCTGTAGGAGCACTGCTTTTGTTTTTGGCACTCCCAGCCTTGCTATCATTGCCTCCAGCTCTGTGTTGGTGGCCTTAGGTGTTCGTGGACATTTTCCGACCCTACCATTGGCGGTGGGGTCATTTTCCATATTGGTGTCCTTGGGAGAAGGGTGGGATGGGAATCCCCTCCCCTGGGGAGACTAGTGGGAATAAGGGGAAGGTGTGGCTTATCTACTCCATGAGTGAGCTCAGTTGGTTGGTTGACAGTGTTTGCTGATTCAGGGCTACGTGTGCTTGCATCAGTATAACCAGCCATAACTAGTGCCCATAGTTCAGCATTGCATGGTTCATACTGGCAGTGACTATTTTGACCAGGTAATGTGGGTTTTGGATGACCCTATTATAAAAGTTAATAGGAATGCAATCTCTTGTAGAGCCATCTCTAGCCATGAGGTTGGGATGTGATCCATGGGTAAGGGCATTGATGTCACAAGGATGGGAACTGGTTCCCCTTCCAGGGTCTACATGTTGGCATTGGTGGTCTGATTGTTTGGGTTGTTCTCTATTTTTGGTATTTTGATTGACAGTGAGATTATCTTCTCATGTCATACACTAGACGCCCTTTTAACTAACTCCTTTTCTATTTGGTATCCGTGCATGGAGATCTCCTATCATTTGAGATATTTGGGAGATGACAACGTTAGTCAAATCAACTGAGGGAATATAATGAGGGGAAACATGGGGTGCAGTAGTTTGAGTGAGTAAGTCACTCAGGGGAATTAAAGCCTTCACCCCCTTCCCAGTGTTGGTAGTTTTCTTTGTTGATTTAGGCGTGGGTGGCCCACGCTAGTTGACTTATATCGGGGTTGGTTGGTACCAAATTTGGGATAGCAACTTGTGAGATTTACTTTACCGATGTGGGTGTGTATCTATTGTCTGGGACGGCATGAGTGACAGTTGGTGCGTGAGTGTTGTGAGGGTGTGTGCTCGGTGTGTGGTCCATGTTTGGCACGAGATGTGGCATGTGCTGATGGCATGGGCTGCGTTTTAATGGCCCAAATACGTGTGGCTTAGGCCCACTTGGCCTTTGCTGCTAGTCCCGCTGGGAGCTGGGTTGATGTGGCCCAGGTGGGTTATGTTGGGCCTGTCTAATTGGGCTCTTCTATTCCACAGCCATTGTGCTGCCCTCCCCAGTATTTTCAAGAACAGCAAACTTACCTAAATCCGGCATGTTTTTCCTGCTTTCCTGTTCGTTATCCCTGTTTATCTGCGCTTTTTGTGATCTTTTACTTTCCCTTTTCCTCATGTTCTCTGTGGGAATTCTACCACTTTCCAATCATGTTCCTCTTGCGCACTTTGGTTTGCCGTCGATGACTCTACCTTCTCATGTGTTCCCTGCGACAGTTGACATAAGCATTTCCTAGAAAGATGACCTATTCTCCCACACCATTTGCATGGTATACCCTCTCCCTCATTCTCAATCGGTTGCCTATGTTCTCTAATTAACACAGTAGTTTGGAAAGGTAACTCAATGGATACTTGGATACAGATCATCGCATATCTACTTCTTAAGGTGGCAGAGATGCACGTATCTATTTTCAATAGTTTACCTACCCTCTTCCCCCACCTTCTCTAGGGTCTCCTTATCATAGAATTCAGTAGGTAATTGAGGTAGCCTAATCCAAATAGCAGTGGCTTAGATTTTTGACTCAGCCAAAATTTGGCTCCCAATTTCTGACTAAAAGGAAAATGCCCCATGATGAACCATGGGCCTCTGTGCATAGCGTTCATCATGTCCTCTTTTTTTCGAATTTTACAATAAAGAAGTCCCAGCCGAGATCTATGAAAGTCAAGTGTTCACTGGGGTTCCATAATTGTTGTAGCTTGGACTTCAGGATATGGTGCGACACTTTTTTTTCTAAAGACCTTAATGATGATTGAGAATCTCCACGGGTTGTAGATTCTCATTTTCTGTTCTTGACTTAGGATAATAGGCTTGGAAGTGTCTTCAGTCCTAGTTAATTAAGGCATTGCCTCCATTTGGTGCGGTACACACTTGACTTTGTCAGGTTTTTCTTTGATAGGATCTCCTTGAAGGTGTTCTTTTTTTATTTTCGAGTTTTTTCAACTTCCGTTGGTATTGAGCTGATGTTCGGTGAGTCTAGGGATTTCAAAGTTGGTAGTGGTATTTGGTCCTGTGCAGGGGTGGGAATGAGGCCATCTTTGGGGGAGGCCAGGGAATAATCATAGAGAGAGAAAGTCTCTACAAGATCTGTGTTTAGCTAGGCAAGTTTTTCTTCCGAATTTTCTTCTTAGGGACGCCGCATGTGCCATTAGAAATTAAAATATGGAGCTGTCTTTATTATTTTTCCTTTTTTGTTTTTTAGTGCAATTCTTCCTTTCAGAATATAAGCAGCTGAAAGTCAAGTACAACTTAGTTGGAATAAATATATATATATATATATATATATATATATATATATATATATATATATATATATATATATATATATATATATATATATATATTAACAAGAATAATATACATAGTATAGTCTCACAAGTGGAGTCTGAGGAAGATAGTGTATACGCAGACTTTATCCCTACCTTGTGAAGATAGAAAAATTATTTCCAATAAGCTAATGGCTCAAAAAGTACATAGTTACAGTTAGGAAAACAAAAATATACACAACAAAAAAGAGTCTTCCTTTTCCAACGTAAATAGTTCAGAGTCATGAAGTACGACTTGGTTGGAAAGTAACCAAATAAACAAACCAGATAAAATATTTTGTAAGTAGTTCAGAGTCATGAAGCAGAATTTATCTCTCTCTCACTCTCTGTCTCTGTATCACTCTCGCTCTCCCCTTACTCACAAATCTCTTCTCTCTGTGTCCAAATTAATTTTCTTCTTCTTCTGAGTCTTATGATTATGGGAAGTTGTGACGACCCAACTAGTCGTCTCGTGAGTTACCGCTCCGTTCTCCCCATTTCTGCTTTATTATGCTTCGCTATCCGTATTTTATGTAATCACGTTGAATGGTTTGCGTTCGGAGTAGATTTGGTAAGAAATGAGACACTTAGTCTCTTTCAAGAAGGTTTAAGTTGTAAAAAGTCAACCGGATGTTGACTTATGAGTTAGACTGCTCAGATGTGAATTCCGACGATTCGATTAGTTTTGGGAGATGATTTATGACTTAGGAGTGTGATCGGAATTAATTTTGGAGGTCCCGTGTAGAATTAGGCTTGAATTGGTGTAGTTAGTATTTTGGCGATTTCCGGTTGTTAGGCGAGATTTTGATCCGAGGGTCGGAATGGAATTCCGAGAGTTGCTATAGCTTCGTATGGTGATTTCGGACTTAGGCGTATGTTCGGATTTAAAATTGGAAGTCCGTAGGACAATTCAACGCATTTTGGCGAATGTTGGAAAATAGAAGATTTTTGGAAAGTTTGACCGAGGGGTTGACTTGTTGATATTGGGGTCGGAATCTAGTTTTGAAAAAGTTCATAGGTCCGTTATGTCATTTATGACTTGTGTGCAAAATTTGAGGTCAATCGGACTCGATTTGATAGGTTTCGGCATCGAATGTAGAAGTTGGAATTTATTAGTTTCATTAGGCTTGAATTGGGGTATGATTCGTGTTTTTAGCATTGTTGGATGTGATTTAAGGCCTCAACTAAGTCCGTAATATGTTTTAGGACTTGTTGGTATATCCGGACGGGGTCCCGAATAGCTCGGGGTGAGTTTTGGGTGGTTAAACGGACTATTTCATCTTTGGAAAAGATGAAAAAATTGCAGAAAAATTGCAGAAAAACTGATGCGTGTAGTCCAGTTTGGAAGCTCATATCTTGCAATCCATAAGGAATCAGAAAAATTACAAAACATAAAAGTTGTAGACCTTTGAGTCTAGTTTCCAGCATGATAAACCATCAATCATTTGGACATATATACAGAAAGTTACGATAGTTTAAAGTTGACTGGTACTGCTGTTGTTTTCCAGGCAGTAAGCATGGCAGAAATTTCTGCTGCACAGGACCGACTTTGGAAGCTTATATCTCATAATTTGTAAGGAATCTGGAGATGATCCACAAATAAAAGTTGTAGACCTTGTATTGTAGTTTCCAGAAAGTTAAATCATTCATGATTTGGATATTCTATGAGAACTTGATGATTGATCGAAGTTGGCTGGTGGAGCAGTTTTGACAGAACTTCTTGATGCACTTTAGAAGCTCATATCTCGGAATATATAAAGAGTTATGTAGTGTACAACCTATCAGATGAAAGATCTTCGAGTCTAGTTTCTAAATCTTCAAACAATTATTCATTTAGATATTTTCACAAGGAGTTATGAGCGTTTTAATAGAAGGTGTACAGCAAGGGAAAAATGATAAGAGGATGTACAACCTGCACAGCGCAAGGTACAACTCCATGAAGCCTGGGCAGAATGTTTTGAGCCTTATTTTGTCTGCGATTTTGGGTATATTTTCACCCATAGTTGCTCATTTTTGGAGGTTCTTGAAAGAAATTAACGAGGGATTCAAGGAGAATCGATTGGAGGTAAGAATTTTGGACCTAAAACTCGTTTATATTGTGAAATCCACCTAGAAAATCATTGAAGTCTTGCTAAAAATGGAAGAAATAGGGCTTGGGATTATGAAATTTTAATTGGGTATTTGGAGGACCATTTGGGGCTGGATTTGAGAACTTTTGATATGTACGAACTCGTGGGGAGATAAAGAACCCGTTGATGTGAAAATTTTTGAACTTCGAGAAGTAGGCCCGAGGCTCGG
>MCJB01020418.1:0-89164 GCA_002018475.1 Nicotiana obtusifolia
GATCGAGGTCATGAGCAGATTGTTGGATACTCAGATGCCGATTGGGCAGGATCACCTTCTGATAGACGATCTATGTCTGGATATTGTGTGTTAGTAGGAGGAAATTTGGTGTCTTGGAAGAGTAAGAAACAGAATGTAGTTGCTCGCTCTAGTGCAGAAGCAGAATATCGAGCGATGGCTATGGCAACATGTGAGCTAATATGGACCAAACAATTACTCAAGGAGTTGAAATTTGGTGAAATCAGTAAAATGGAACTTGTGTGCGATAATCAAGCTGCCCTTCATATTGCATCAAATCCTGTGTTCCATGAGAGGACTAAACACATTGAGGATTGATTGTCACTTCATCAGAGAAAAGATACTCTCAGGAGAGATTACTACAAAGTTTGTGAGGTCGAATGATCAGCTTGCAGATATTTTCACCAAGTCCCTAACTGGTACTCGTATTGGTTATATATGTAACAAGCTCGGTACATATGATTTATATGCACCGGCTTGAGAGGGAGTGTTAGTTTTGTAGATATGTATATAATAGAGTATATATATATATATATTAGTCTTGTCCCACATCGGTAGTAGAGTAGTATATGCTTTGTAAAATATAGTTATAAATAAGGGCTTCTTGTATTGAATAAGAATATCAATAATATATTCTCTTTTTCCCGTGCTTTCTCACAAGTAACATTTTCAAGTTGAGTCAACTTTCATGTTGGATAATTTATAGAAACCCCCATAGCTTTTGCATCTGACGCATTTGGCTCTGGAGATTTAAGGATCAGTATGTCATAACTTAAGGACAATGAATTAAAACTAGAACAATACAGTAGTCATACCCTCACCTTGATTGAAACAAAAAGATATGGGAATTTCGACTGTGAAATGGGTTTGGTATTTGGCTCTATGGAGATTGACGTGAATCCAGTAACTGATAAACAAAAGCAAAATAACCAAAAGGAACTGCTCATTTGCAACTCCATCAATTGGATACGAAATAGGGAAGAGGATAGGCAATGGACAAATATTATTTATCGAGAAGACTGGATAGACGCTAGTAAGATACTCTCTGTATTGGCTTATTTTCCATCAGATAAACTTTTTGTTTTTCAGACTTACTTGTGGCACAACTCTTGTTTCTAGACAAGCGTGGACTGTAGTCAGAGTATGCTAATAGTCTACTATTAATTTAAAATACCCAATCAAATTTTTATGTGAGCCTTCATAGATTAGAATGTCACAGCTCCCAAAAACAGATTTCATATGCTTACCGAGTTAATGAATTCTTGAAGATCCAATACAACGCGAGCTTCTATGTGCCAATAAAGCGCTTGTTGGAGACCTCTTTGCTCCAACCAAATCCGTCCAGGACGTGGACAAGTAATTCTCCTACTGTGATTAACAATTCATTCATGCGTCAGCAATCTAGTGCAAAGTTGCAAAGTATATGCTTAAATCATCATAGCCATAGCCACAAATATATGAAATACGAATTTCATGGGATTATGACAGGCAGAAAACTTCAAGATAAAATAAAAGTTGCAGTATATGATGATAGATTCTTCCTGGCATTCAGATGTTAAGTACAAGTTAATTTTTTTTAGTTTTGGAAATACGAGATCGAAACATTTCCCAAATGTCATCAAATATGGATGTTCGCAAAAACTGCAGAGACACCCAATTCAGATATCCATCTCTCTGTGAGTATTATGGTCATAAATGTGTTTATGCTGAAATTGTACCTGCAAAAGGTGCAACACAGCATCTCACTGCAGTAAGTCATGGGCATGTCTCTGATTGCAGTAAATGGCTCACTAACCACAGAGGATTACAAGTGCAAAATATGAACTTCACTAAAAACAGAAGATATAGATAAAGAGAAGGAAAAGTAGGGGAGGAAGAGTATGAGCCAAGAGCAAGAGTTTCTCTATTTCTCTTAAGAAACAAGGAGATGGACTCAATTGTGGCATGGTGGCTTTGACATAACATGGACCGGGGCAAATGACACTACGCTCTCCAATGATGTAGAATAGGAAAACAGATATTTCCGTTAGTAATCTATATGACTCAAACCTAATTAAAGGCTGTATTCTCGTACCGTACATAGGCTAGATCAGAAATAGAAGTGCATAGTTGAAACTGAACAAGATTTTTAAGACAGCAAGATCTACGTTGGGGGGATTTCTGCTATTAGCAGCAACACAAGAAAGACATCGTTACAGCACTATTGATCAATTGTAACACATGTGTCTCTGCCCAGTTTAAGGAACGTCCTGGACTGCCCCTTCCATTTCCTTCTCTTGCCTTTTTTGCCAATTTTTATGTGTTCCTTTCTACACTCCTCCATCATTACACTCTTGCTATTCAAACCAAAAAATGTCATCAGACATCATGCAAATTATGCTTATGGTTTCTGGACCAGACAAGTCTCCGGAGAGAAAAAGAGGAAATACTAGAATAAAGTCAAATGCGTGGTTCGCCCCATACCTCAAGATTCAAAAAGGCATCATACGAGTTAGAGTGTTAATGCATGTTTTATAATTATATATCCCTCTGCTCCAAGTTAGACTTTTACCCCTTTCTTTTTGTCGTTTATCACATTCAGTTCCCAGTGATCCCACATATATATTTCTTTTTCAGTAATCACCACCTGTATATATCTCCCTATATTAAACCTCTCACATCTTAAGAACTGGACATCCAAAGTGGAACTTTGTTCTCTTTCGGACCTGGTGTATCGCCAGGGTAGTGATTACCCCATAACTTGTACAAAAGGATATGGCTACCTGATAACCCTAAGTAAATCTCAAGTGGCAAAACATGAAAGAGATGTCGGGTATATAAAGGATCAAGACTTTAGACCCTAGTGACACTGGAAATGCAGAGCAGCGCGATCGCGACGTTGAGTCCCTAAGCGGGTGTATGTGACACCCTAGACAAATCAAAGAGGGGAGAGATGAAGCAAGTCTTAGTTGCAAAGCCGTTTGGACATAAGCCCGGACAATATCACTAGTGGGTTATTACAATAGCCGTCAGTGCCTGCTTTAGGGAAAAGCCACTAAAGCGATTGCTTTAGGCCCCCTAGAATTGAAGGGCCCCAAAATTTTCAAATTATATACTACTATATATTATAAAATTATTACTAAAAGATACTAAATTTTATACTTCTTTGTTTGAAATTAATGTGATAGAGGTTATTCAAGTAAATAACTTGAATTATATAATGAATATGCAATATATGAAAATAAACAACTTGATAACAACTTTGATAATTAAAGAATGAAGTCTCTTGTAATATCTTTTAGAGTTGATTATTTCTTATAAAGAGTGGATTAATACATTTGTCACTTTGAAATAGACTTGAACTATTTAAATTCATGAAATTATACTAATATCTATTTAGTGGTACAAAATTGAGATTATTAGATTATGAGAATTTATAAAAGTTATCTTAACCGTCATTATATGTTTCTCATAAAAATATAATCTAAGCCTTAGTGAGTAGAATTATAAAATATTTGCAATAGTGAGAGCTAGCAGGTAAATGAATGAATGATCAAGATACGTACAAGATGGTCGGTATAACCACACAAAAAAAAAAAAAAAAAACATAAAAATAATATAATAAATTTTATTACATAAATTTAAGGCCTCTTATTGAAGTTTGGCTTTAGGCCACCAATATCCTTGAGCCGCCCCTGATAGCAGTAGTAACTCTTTCTGTAATAGCAGTAGTAACTCTCAATGCAGTAGTACCAATGTAATATGTTGTATTACTCTACCTTAATATCTACAATGATACCCTTTGAAGCAAAACAAAACAGGAACCAAAAAAAAAAAGGGATAAGGAGAATCTAAAACAAAATCAAATTTTGGAAAACAGAAGAATGCATTTTCTACAACAATATAATGGGGTGTGTATCCATTAATTGATGTTACCTGCTAACGAGATTAGGGACGAAATCGGCAAGCCTTTCGTAGTCAGTGAGAGCATTCCAAACAGAATTCACATCAGCGTTCACCGAAATCTCAGCTTTAATCCTCCGTTCTCGCCAAGACACCACTTCCACTTCACACCGAACCTGCGCGGCGACCACCACATCTCCTCCTCCGCCCCCTAACAGTGGATCCTCTCTAATTCCTCCTTTTCTGCTATTGTAGGAATAGGAATTCCTACTGCTTTTATGACTACTGACAATCTGATGCTTATTGACATCCAATCTAATACTGTATTCGGAAGCTGAGAAGCTGGCTTGAGAAGATAGTACTGATGGAACTTTCTTCGCATAGTTTGTAGGTCCGATTATGAAACTGAAACACAAAGAACGCATGCTCCGACCAAAATTTTGTCACTAAGAGAGAAATGAGTAGTAATGGTGACTAGTGAATGTGAACAACTTGGTTATCTATTTTGAATTAAATTTGATAATGCCAGAACTAATTTTTATTGGGGCAGGTCAAGAGCTGCATAATCATGTTTACTCTATGCTTTGACTGATGTGGTTGCCTTACTTCGGTAATATTCCATATTTGCGCTTGACCGTTAATTCCTGACCACTCATTTACACTTGCTATGGATAGAGGGTAAGGAACGAGCGGTCACATAGGCTTATGATTTTATTTTATTTTTGTGGATAATGATTGTAATTTGATTCGACAAAAAAATTTAAAAGAAAATGAGATTTTTAAATTTTCAAGGATAAAATGATAAAATAAAAAGTCTAAAGTTAAATTATTTTTAAATATAAAAATATTTTATTCTTCCTTAAATGAAATAAAAAGAAAAATATGTTACAAATTGAAATAGATAAAGTAATTTTTTTTGCCTCTTCAAAGGAAAAGTTGGTCTCGTAGATATTTGGTACTGGCACTTTAAATTTCTAACAAGGACTATAAGTGGAATCTTAAACTTTCATATTTCTAATAAGGAGAAATAAGGAGAATTAACTGTGTAGTAGTGGTATGGTAACAAAAATTAGAATTTTTAACGCAAAACAATTGTCGAAATTTAGCTCGTGGAAGATTATTTTTGATAGAAATAAGTTGTAGAAATATGTTTCGAAGGTATCAAAAGCCAAATCATAATCTTTAACGTGGGTAAGAAAACTCAAGTAGTCATACATTAATTTAAGGCATAACACAAGAATAACAAGTATGAATATGTGTTCATAATATATGTGTGACCACGTCTAAAATAAGTATATTAAAGATCTCAAGAATACTTCGTCATGCTCAAATAAGGTATCATTAACCTAAACATTATCTCTAGCATGGCTTATTGTGCTCACATAGAACATACAACCAAACAAGGTATAAAGTAAAGCATATAACACGTAGAACACACAACCAAATAAGGTATAAAGTAATCTAGGATCTATCCCAAGAATGGATAACCATGGCACATGCATATATACTCGTTACCTCTCATATATATCACCCGCGCATGTAGCAAACAATATCATTTATTAGGAAAAAATTTCTCAAACCAAAACTAGGTAAGACACTTACCTTATCGGGACTAGTCTAAAACTCCAAAATCGCTTTTCAATGAGAAATCACATCACGCCGACTCGAATCTATCCAAGAAAGTCAACCAATACCATAGGAAGCAATCTCAATCAATAAAAGCTTTCGATCTTTGAAGAATTTCCAAAAAGTCAATAAAACTCAACCCCGGATCGCGTGTCCGAAATTCAAAACAAATACCAAATCTCGATGACCCATAATTTACCAAGTCCAAATATGTGCTTTGTAACGACCCAACCTGTCCTTTTGAATTAGCATTCCAGCCGATGGTTCGGAACTTTGAATAGTTTCACATGATGTATTATGACTTGCATGTATAGTCGATTTTGGTTTTCGAGAGGTTTGGGATTGATTTAGAAGAAAGACTCTCGATTTGGAAGCTTTAAGTTGGAAGAGTTGACCAAGATTTGACTTTTGGTTGAACGGAGTTGGATCGGGTTTTGATGGTTCCTGTAAGAAATTTTAGGTCCACCCATAAGGGGTGCTTTAAAGCCCAATAGGGTTATTATTTAATCCTAATATTCCCTATATAAATATACTTACAGTGTACAATAAAATATACGCTTAGTAGTATTTTCTACGGTCTCTTCTCCCAAATCAGATTAGGGTTTAGATTATGATATAGGAGGTCACCATACCATGACAACCACCGCCGATCAGTGATTCCAGCCACGGTTCGTTTCAGATATTCGCTTCTGCTTCACGAAAAATAAGTAAGTTCTCATTTTACGATTTACGGGCTATCTATTGTGTTTAGATTATTGCTTTCCTTCATTGGTATCAGAGCCATAGGCTGGTTTTTTGGTCCGAAAAATAATAGAACTGTTTTAATTTCTTTTATGTAAATCTAGAACGAGGTTCTTATATTTTGTACCCCATGCAATGAAGAATGTCAAACTAATTATCGACACTAATTTGTTATTAGAACAGAATCAATTAAACTTAAACAATTTTATTAATATGATTTTTTTTTTTTTGAGAATCTAGTATTTCTCGAACAATGATAACAAAAACAACAGAGTTCTAGTCATTTTTAGGTCTGTCTGAATGTCGTCATGTATGCCGCGGCCAATAATTTTTTTGTGTTTTTATGTCATTGCGAGAGACCCACCGTCGCCGCTAATATTCGAACCCTGGTAACGAGATCTCCCTTTTCTGCTAGGAAGGATCATTAACTGTCCTGAAGAGGAGTGAATTTATTTTAAATAAAAGATAATAATAAAAACGAAGCTTGGTGCTTCATAGTCATGACAGTGAAAGGAAAGGAAGCTATGGTTTTTTAAATGTAAAGGCGCGAGGGAAGAAAACATAAGAATATATGAAGATGAAAAAAGTTTCTACTTTCAATTTATTTTTTTTAAAAACAAAGGCAAAGTTTGGAGCTTTGTGCTCCATGGCTGGCGGTGGTAAGGGCTAAAGAAGAAGAAGAGAAACTAGGTTTTCTCTCTTCTAAAGTCAAAGTCATTTTAATATTATTAATTTAAAAAAAATGTATTTGTTAAAAGTTTGGGATGCAGCTTATTTGAAATCTACACTAAATGCCCATTCAGGTCACTTTTATTACCCATTCTTGCCCATTCTGATTTGTCTTACAATACATGCCTATTCAATCCAAATTGTTTACCCGACTACCCACTTTCAAAGTCCTTTCCCTTCTAATCCCTAATCACAAATCGCATGAAAATCTGTTAACTGCCCCACCATTTTCCTTCTAATCACACGTCCCAAATCGCAAAAAATGTATTAACTGTCCAACTCATTCCTCTTTTGACGCTTGAACTGGTCGTTGTTGAGGGGATTTTAGTGGAAGAAATAAAAGATCCGTCATTGTTGAGCTTGAAACTCTTAAATTTAAAATTTCAACTTGAAGATTTTTTGTCGATTTGAAGTGGATATTACAAATAACTATTTCTAGTATCTTTGAGAAGTTCATATTAAAATTTGGTGTTATTCAGAGCTGATTTGAGGTGCTTAGGATTGAACTTTTAAAGACCCACTGTTGTTGAGCTTGAAGCTCTTGAACTGAAATTTTAACTTTAAGATTTGTTGTTTGATTCAAAGTAGATATTTCAAAATATTATTTATAGTACCTTTAGAAAGTTCATACTGGAGATTTGTTATTAGAAAAATTAAATCCAGCACTGAAAGACCTTGAAACTTGAAACTCATATATCGGGTTTGTTGAGTATGTAATTGTTTTGATCCGATTTTGCTTGAGGTTTGTTTGAAATGTTGATTAGAGGTTGTGATAAAAGTTTGATCCAATTTAGTAGAGATATTGCAGTAAAATTGTGAATTGGGTTGACATTAAGTTGAACTAGTGAAGAAGATGGATATGTACTGTAACCCAAAATGATATATATGTATACTACTTTGGTATATAATTTTTAATTTAATTGCATACAGTTTATTCCGGTAGTGTACTGTTATAATATACAGTATACTGTAATATTATACCATTACAATGTGGTCCTTTTTATTTTATTAAAATTTTTATTGAAACCTTTTTATTGTTTCAATGGAGTTTTTATTCCTTTTCCAATTTTTTTCTTAAATAAAAATATCTTATTTTAAATGTTGAACGGAGGTTGTGGCTATAGTTTGGGCTAAATTTGGTGAAACTTTTGCACTAGAATTGTGAAATCTGGATTAAAATTGAGTTGAACTAGTGAAGAGCATGAATTTGTACTGTATACCAAAATGGTATACTTGTATAACAGTTTGGTATTATAGAAGCCTGAGCTCTTTTTTGAAGGAATGAACCAGATCGTATCCTGTAAGTATATGATATATACCATGTGGGTATCATAGAAGACTGACGAGTCTTTTTTTGTTAGAGAAATGAACCAGTCCTCTATGATACCTTGTTAGTATATGATATATATCATATTGATATATTTTTCATTGGAAACTTTTTCAATGTTTCAGTAGAGTTTTCATGCCTTTTTAATTTTTTTATAATGACCTGATCGGTCGTTTTGAGTTCTAATACATCATTTGGCAGTTTGAGGCCTTGAGTAGTTTCACTTTATGTATTATGACTTGTACGTGTGGTTGGTTTCAATTTTCGAGAAGTTCGGAGTTGATTTGGAAGAATAATTCTCTATTTGGAAGCTTTAAGTTGGAAGAGTTGACAGGGGTTTGACTTTTGAGTAAACAACCTCGTAATCGGGATTTGAAGGTCCCAATAGGTTCCTAAGGTATATTCGGGTTGAGTATGAGATGGTCCAGGAGCAACTCCGCACTTATTATCAGAAGTTTGCATTTTGAAGGTTTTAAATTTGCTAAGTTTGTCTTAGAATGTATTTTGGTGTTATCGGACTCCGGACTTAGTTCCGGGACCTTGGATAGGTTCATTTTATTGACTGGAACTTGTGAGTGATGTTTGGTTGTGATCCGGAATGTCTAAGTGTGATTCGGGCGCCTTCGGCCAAGTTTGAATGTTTGAAAGTTAAGAGAATGATTTTGATAATTGATTCGTGGTTTTGATGTTACTCGTGGTGTTTCGAGCCTTTGGATAAGTTTGGATAAGGTATTGGGACTTATTAGTGTGACTAGACGGAGTCCTGGGGGCGTCAGATGTTTTCCGGGATGGTTTTAGACCAATTCTCCTTGTTTTAACACTGTTGGTTTCTGATGTTCTTGGTATGCATCGTGATCGCGGATGGTGAGTCGCGATCGCGAAGAGTAACTGGAGTCGGGAAGGATTTGTGCATTGTGATCACAGTGCGGAGTTCATGATCGCTAAAGGGGATTTTATGGGGGTTTGGAAGTTGGCCTTCGCGTTCGCGGAGCTGGGCTCGCGTTCGTGTTTGTGTAGGCTTCGAAGGCTACTAAATGCGATCACGGAAGGACATCGCGTTCGCAAAGAAGGAAGGAGGCTGTTGGGCATGCCAGGCGTTAAGTCTTCACAAACACGTCTTAGGGACCGCGAACGCGAAAGGGAGGGACCAGGGGGCATCACAAACACGACGAGTATCTTTAGACAGTTGTTATTTTGGCATTCACGATCGCGTGGAGGCTTCCACGATCGCGAAGAGGAAGGCCTGGGCATACTTCATTTTTATTTCGATTTTTGGCTCATTTCTTTCACTTCTCAATTAGGTTGGGCGATTTTTGGAGCTCTTTAAAGGGAGATTTTCGTCATCTATGGCAAGGTAAGTTATTCCCATATATTGTAAGTTATATATATGGGTTATGTATGGATTTTGACATGGAAATTGGTAGAAATTGTGAAATTTTTGAACAAAACCTAAAAATTGTATTTCTGGATTTTTACCACGAAAGTGAACATGGAATTAGGAGAAAATTATATATTCAAGTTCGTGGTGTTATGGGTAGTCGTTATCTTCGAGAATTTTCAGAATCTGAGCATGTAGGCCCGGGAGTTGACTTTGTTGACTTTTTGAGTAGAGTTAGAAAATAGTTATAAATTGTTAATTACGAGTATTGGAGTATATTTTGATCGATTTGCAAGTTGTTTGATTTGTTTCAGATCGTTTGGCATTAGTTGAGGTGTTAGAGAGGTGTTGGAGACGGTTATCGGAATTTCAAATCGAGGTAAGTCTCCTCTCTAACCCTGTGAGGGAGAGGTGTTAAATTATTATTTGCTACTAGTTGTGAGTGCTACATACACACGAGGTGACGAGAGTCCGTACATAGCTAAAATCATGTTTATGTTCGGGTAGACGTAGGATTTTATCATGCAATATTTGTATCATTTGAATTCAACTTGTTAGTTTAATTACTTGAATTTATAATTGAAATTTATTAGGGATTATGTTGGGTGGAGCTTCATTGCCTTGAGTTTTGGAGGAATACTTGATTGTTGGTAAACAATATGCTTTCTTTATGTGCTCATCCTTGTGTTGTATTTGTTTGACTCGCAGTTCAAAGAGTTTATCTATTCTTGTGGATCGGGCTGTACGCCTCGGTAGTGCTATGTAATAGCATTATGGATCGGGTCGTACAACCTCGGCAGTATATTTGAGATGCATCCATGAATCGGGCCATACGACCTTGGCAGTGTATGTACACGACTATTATGGATCGGGTCGTACGACCTCAGCATAATTCGTGCGTAATATCGCTAGGAGTCCGAATATTCATGAGCTTTCCCTTGTGAGTTGAAACTTGGATTTACATGATATTTTTTATTTGTTTTAGATAGCACATGATATTTGAGGAAATTCATACTGTCATTTTGTTGGAGGATTATGTTAGTTATAGTTTCTTACCTCATCATTACCGTTGTGTTTCATATCTATTTATAATTTATTGTACTGATTTATTGGACCACTAGCAAGTGTTGATGTCGACTCTCGTCACTACTTCTCTAGGGTTAGACTAGATACTTACTGGGTACACATTAATTACGTACTCATGCTACACTTCTGCATTGATTTTGTAGGTACTAAGATATGTACTTTTGGTGGTCATTTGGGCACATGGGCACAACTGTTAGGGGGACTTTAGGCTGATCTGTATTCTATGTTATGATCCGCAGCACAAAGAGTCTCCATCATATTCATTTATTATGTCGTGTCTATTTTACATTCCTGACAAATATTGTATTAGTATTGTACTTCCTCGTAGATGCTCATGCACTTGTGACACTGAGGTTTGGGAATCCCTAGTAGATGTTTATGGTATTTATCTAGTATTTTCACCTTTTCCTTTTATATTTTTATTAATGCTTTATATCTCCTTGTTTTTCTACGCCTAATTTCCTTTACTTAATAAAACCCATAATTTTAAAAATAATAAAATGAATAATTAAGTTGATAGTTTACCGTTAACTTGCCTAACGGCGACGTTGGACGCCATCAAGACCTATAGCGGGAATTGGGTTGTGACAGTTTGGTATCAAAGCACTAGGTTCACTTAGGTCATACGAGTCATGAGCAAGTCTTATAGAGTCTTGTAGATTGGTACAGAGACGTCTGTACTTATCTTTGAGAGGCTACAAGGCTGTTAGGAGAACTTCCCTTCTTGATTCCTCGTTGTGTGATTTGATTTCATTGAAGCTTATGTCTTCATACTCATTTATACGTGATGTCGAGCATTCGATATCAGTTGGGCACCGAGGGGTTGTGAAGTTGCTACAGATATAGTGCAAGATGTTTTTCCCTGGGTATGCGGGCGAACTATTATCATTGCCTTGTGGAGGGGTGTTCCGTCGTTTCAACCCAGTGGTAGTACTGCCCATGGATTCGAGGCTATGCACAAAGTATTGTGATGATCATGCATTGTTATCACGTAGTGCTGATGTAAATAGTTGGGTGATTACCTATGTGTTGCTGCAGTGAGTGATTCAAAAGGAGGATTATTCGGTTCATTATTGGGAGATTCAGCATTTAATTCTAGCGAAGGAGAGGCAATTGGACAATGGATGTTCAGGCATTGGTTGGAGAGTTGTGAGATTGGATATTTTCGAAGTTGGTGGAATTCTTGTTTATGTTTTAGTGTTGTCATCCTTGTTTGCACGCAGTAAGACTCGTCGGTATAATGGTCTTCATTTGTTTGCCCTTGGAGGCACGGTGTTGTGAAGTGGTACCCAAGAAGTGGTTATCTAGGATGATGGTGTATTGCGACTTTAAGGTTGAATCGATGTTTCTCGTGCTGATGGCTCGAGAAAGATGATCTTAAGGAGGCTTAGAGTTGATGGCAATATATTTGTTCGGGTGCTATAGAGATGGATCATGATTCGAGGCAGCATTTATTTGCAGCGAAGGACGAGAAGGAACATGGTGGGTAGAAGACTAAGTCTACGTATTTCGTTTAAGATGGTGGCTTCTATACTTAGGAAATTTGAATATGGTAGAAAGGAGTTTGCTTAGAATGTAGAGGGACGTGAAGGCTTTATTGTCGTCTTGGGGTGCAATGTGACTTCGAATTTGAACGTATTGTTGTACCTTCAGTTGATGTTAATGGAATGAATGGATTCTTATGGCTAGCGATGAGTGTGGACCTGGGAGAATTAACTGATTTCATAATGGATGTAGCTCTGGCAATGTCGTTGGAGGATGTCGATATGAGGTCATGTAGGTGGGCTATATCCTGTGAGAAGCTCAAGGGTGTATGATCTCTTATGAATTTCCTGTGAAGAGTTTGACCTTCTATCCAATGGAGTGCATGTACTACAATGTAGGCTTGGATCGCTTGAAAAAGATAGTGCGACTGTCAGGAGGTCGAGTGTGCGTTTGTGGCTGATAATTCAGGGTGTTTTATGAAAAGACTAACATGAACTTGCGAGAAATTTGGTTGGGTAACAGTGTGAGATCATGGTAGCTAGGAGGAGAAGTCATTGTGGGTACTTGAAGTTTGCGAGTGTGGCTTAAAGCTAAGTAGGGAACCTACCATCTTTGGTTGGGTCATGTGGTTATGTTCCTTTGCAATTCTAATTATCTGTATGTTGGTGGATTAGTTATGACTAAGAGAAGAAAATATCAGGGGTAATTCGAGCAAGGGATTTGATGGATGTGTGCTACGTTTAACCTTATTGATATGTGAAGGTTGTGGAATGACTATAATTTTATACTTCTTGTGGATGTGATGTACAAGGGAAATGATTCATCCTGTTGCTTCTTTGGAGTGTTCATGTGCTAACGGAGCACTAGCTGTTTGGTTATATAATCGAGACTGGATTTGAGTGGGCGACTCTTAATAATGGTTCTAGTGGATTCGAGAATTAAAGTGTGGTGCCTAAAAATTTTCGGGTTTGTCGTGTAGCTAAGAGTTTAGTTTTGTTGCGGAGTGTGAAATAGACTTGGAGTATTTCTATGAATATCACTAGGTATGCGGTGTGGTGTAGAAAGATGGAAGAAACAACTTCGGATTCATAGTAGATCTTTTCAGAATGGGCGTATCAGTTGGAGATACTGCTGAGTGCATGAGGAGAGTATAAAATAGCTTATGGGTATTGATACAATATGGTCTTGTGATTTTGGGTCACTCAGGATGAGTGTCGATTGAGGCCCATTGTGTGATGGAAAAGAGAAGTATTAATTTTGAAGGTAAATCAAGAGGAAACTGAGGAGTTGAGTCAATTTAGTAGTGGTTTGAATTGGTATGGTAAAGGAAATGATCGGTTCCCTCGGTGTGATAAGGCCATACGGGTGTTTTATGGCTATACTTGTGGGTTTGGCGGTCTGCCTGATCTGGTTGGTTTAAAAGACTCAGTGTTATTGTGGTTCGGTTATGTGCAAACGGGTCCTGAAGATTTGAGACCTACACATATTTATTTATACTACTCGCAACCTTCCTTTTAACTTGCTAGCACCATAGATTTCCTTTCGTGCATTCTCAGTTGTCTTTAAATGTAAGCAATTACTTTTCCTGGTCATTCTACCACTTTTTGCATGAATACTTGGCTTATCTTAGAGCCCACACATATTTGAATTCCATGGAACCCATATGCTCTCGAATATTACTTTTGGTTTTTACTTCTCGTTCATTAGTCATGATAGGTGCTACTTTCTTATGGAATGCATACGATGTTGTAGTGAGACTGTTGTTACAAGATCAGTTCTTCTTTAGGTCACTATGCTTAGGTCAAAGCCTTCTTTCTTATTTCCTTAGCTAGTCTTTCGTTGTATTACTTAGGGGAGACCCTCTGACTCCTATAAAGTTGTGAGCTTATTAAATCGTATTCCCGAAGGAATTTTTGATGTTCTTACTCGCCTATAAATATCCTTAGTTACAAACCTCCGTGCCCTTGTGCTTGTAGGGTTACTTCTGAATTCAAATATTGATTGTCTCCCTAGTGGCACTCTCTCTTATTTTCGTAAAACTTAAACGGTACCTTTAACTATCCCAACTTCTATCTAAAAGTTTTTCAAGGATTGCGATGTTATCATATCTACGAGACTGAATTCCTTATGTGGAGGTTCACTACGTTTATCTTGCACGATCTGGTGATTTGTCTGTATCCTCTTGTCTAGCCATAACTAGGCTCTTCCTGAATCAACTACTAACTACTCATTGGTCAATTCTCACCTCTGTATTCCATGTAATCTCTCTTGGGTTATGTCCCTTGTCTTAAATTACCTCTCACACGGGATCCTTATGCATAAACTATTCATTCACATTTATTTATCAATAACATCCTGTGCCTGAACCCTTACCGCCTCTCCCGGTGTCATGGTTGCATAATGTTCTGGAGTCGTAATATATCTGTAGGATCTGAATAAATGCAATCTCATTCCTTTCCCCTTTTTACCACATTCTTCCTTTACTATTCCGTATTTACCTCATCATCTTTGGCATCTTTTCACATCTTCACTGACATCTTACTCGCCTTGCGGTAACCCTTCTATACCAAGGATAACTGAATTTCTTACGCATGAGGGTGACACCTAGTGTAGTTAGCACCTTTAGTACCTTAAGCATAACTCTGCTCACAGCGCTTACTTTAGGGAAGCGTCTTCCTGAATGACCTTTAATGGTTATTCTTCTTTAATCCATTCTATTCATCTCTGAAATTCTCACGATGCTGAATATTATCAAATCCTTCTATCCCTAATTCATATTCAGTTTATGTTGTTCATGCCCATACTGATTTCTATTACTCCGGGGGTCTAACATTTTCTTCTAGTAATCACATTGGAGTCACCAACTCATTTCTCGAAATGAGGATGTGACTTTTGACCTATGCTCTTTTATTGTCTCAAGGCCCGTCACCTCTTGTCTTTTCCTTCACTTGAATATAGACTCTGTCATCCTGTCATATTTTGATTTACCGTTATCACCCATTTATCACATCTTACTCATAATGCTTCATTTACTCTATTCTTATTCTCCTGCTAGTATTTCTATCTATCACCTTATTATGAAAAGTACAACAAAATATTCTTTCACTTTTAGATCCCCTTGCACCATCTCACTGGCTCTTCAGGTCGCCTAACATTCTCTCTTTACTAGGGAGGGGAGCCATACAAAGGTAAATATTTATCCCTTCTAGGATTGTAGTGCCGATCTTCTAAATATATTTGGACATTCTAGTATTCATATCTAAATGTACTATTCTAGAGTGCACCATCTGGGTGTCTCACAAGGAGAACTATTACCACGTTTGCAATATCTTTCGAAAATGTCAGCTAACGGTAACAATCCATCAACCATTTTGGGTTATTCTAACCCAGTTGGATCCTGATATCCCATCCTTCTCTTAAACTATATCTGTTAGCACCCATAGGGCATAACTGAGATGGGTGTTGTCAAGTGTATATATCTGTGTTACTGTTGAAAGTAACTCAGAATTCTTATATTTCTCTACTTGAATTGTAAATACTGATAATCTTCACTAACTGGTACCTCGTACCCTTCTTCACCTTGATTCTTTTACTTGTTGAAACTTGTATCTATCTACCTTCTGATTCTCTCATTGCTTTTTACCATATGGGTGGATAGATATTCATGCCTTAGAGCTCCTTATCAAGAAGCTTACACGTCTTGGTACACACATGATCTGCTGAAGACCTCACATTTACTCATCATGAGCATGAAGCAAAACCAAGTTTCTCTGACTTAACTCTTCCACATCCACGTTCAATCTCTTACCAACTGTCTTTCTGGATGTAGGTATCATTGTATTACGAATAAAGTAGAATTTAGGAGTTTGAATTCTTATAACTGAGGTTTACCACACGATCTAGAGTAAGAAGAAAGAGCGACAGTCCTAAATACCTTATAACCTCCTGATTATAAGTGTGGTTCATAACACACCCGTAAACAAGACTCTACTAGACACGACTTACAGACTTCCTAAGACAGAACTACTCAGATACCAAGTTTGTCACGACCCAAATCAAAGGGCCGCGACGGGCACTCGGTGCCTTACTCAAGAGAGTACCAACGTAACATATCTTTCTTATCGTACTATCATGGGTAAATGAGCCGGAGAGGCCGCCATGAGATAACCAGAATAAAACATAAGGGAATACTCGATATCGGACGATCCAACATGATATAAAAACTTATACATGTGACACAAGGGCATATAAGGCCGAAATGATCCCTCAAAATATAGGCCGACAAGGCCATACAAGTATCCATATGCATGAAATTTGTCTACAAGCCTAAAAAAATACATAAACGTCAAAAATTTCGGGATAGGGCCCCGCCATACCAATCATTACATGTCCATAGAATATTGACCAAATAGGCAACTTCGGAGCAAGTGGAGTGCGCCAACACGCTGAGCTGATAGCCTACTAGGAAGACTATCAACTTGTCTATTGGGACCTGTGGGCATGAAAGGCAGCATCCCCAGGCAAAAGGGATATCAATACAAATAAAGTACCGAGTATGTAAGGCAGGAAAACATAAATAAGAACAGTAATGTAAAGAGAGATAGAGGAGATACAACCTGTAGCATCAGAGTGTCTCTGAGGGCTACTGATATGAAATGCATGATACATATATAAACATAAACTTTTAAAAACATACGCATCTATGGGCATCATCATCATCATATCGTACCCGACCATAATAGGCTCAGTGAAAATGTACCTGGCAATCATAAGGCTCGGTAGAATCGTACCCTGCCATGTGGAGCTCGGTAAAACCCAACAGATCAGTGATTGCATAATAGGTTCCATACCCGACCGACTATACCGCAACTCGGTAGAGTAAAATAAATACATACATATATATATATATATATATATATATATATATATATATGTATATATGTATATAATGCATGATGGACTCATGGAATCACGTTCTAAACCGTTCGAAGTGATGTAAATTCATTGCACTTTCGATTAACGTTATCGACATCATACCATCAATATGAACCTCCATAGAATTCAAGCATCATACATACATGCTTAGAATAACTTTATAAGGAAAGAACAACATGGACATCCTTAGTTGCTAGGAGTAGATCTGTTAAGAAATAGCGTATCATTTACGTTCATTTCACTTTATATCATGCAAAAATAAAGAAGGAAGTGCCTTAACATACCTTTGCAATCTTCTCTCGAATCATCAACCAAGCTCAATATGATCCTCTTACGTCTACAATGAGTGAACTGACTTCGTTGTCATCATATAAGAGTTGTAACTCTCATATTTTGAAACCAATATTCTACAAGAAAATGGAGCACCTCCCCTATTTTTACTACATCCCATAAGTTACTAAAAGTTACCAAACAACCCAAACAACAACTAGTAGCTATATGGAACACAACCAGCACAATAACACGTCGAGCAGCATGCTCGGTTCATGTCTAATAATACTATATTTTGAACCCTTTCCCTCTTATTTGTATTTAGTAAATGATGATAATAACAACACAATATATTCAAGTTATTCATAAACATTTTAGCCATAAAACGCAGCAAGAACACCTCCCAGACAGTCCAACAATCAACAACATTACTAACAAGCTTTCGATCGATATCTTACAAGTGCTAGATTCAACGACTTAGACGTAACTTGGATAAGCTTAAATACATGTAGAGTAAGAGGTTAATTACCTTTAAATAGATATAACAACTCCAATTTGAGCTAACTTACCACGAAATATCCTTCCAACGCAGCTACAAGAACAAGAAAGCGAAACTAGCAATCAATTTGGGTTTCTCGGCACTAAAATCACTTTGAAAGACTTGAAATAAACTAGGATTGATATGAAAACCTTGGGAGAGTATTTTACAGAACTTAAATCACTTTATAGAACTCCTACCATGAGCTGGAACCATACCAAAATCAGCAACCACAAGAAGAAAAAGAAAGTCACTAGCGCCACGGGATTCCCGACACTTGATTTGTGTTGTTTGTCCTTTGTTTGGGTCTTGGATCATGAGAGAACTTTGAGAGAAATTTTTTAGGTGTCTAGGGTCTGAGAATGTTTTTGCCAACTTTTGTTCCACAACTTGCTTGACTTCAAAACATAATACACAACTATTATACGAATAAAATAACTCATAACGTAACCTCCTGATCATGTTAAGCACCACAATCTCACCCCAAAAGTACATGTTATAACATTCCAAACTCGTCGACTTTCGACGAAACTTATTTTCTTCAATTCGTTAGCTTCTAAGCCTTCCAACCCTCTTTGTACTTGTTATTCATGATCATAAATATTTATAACCTCCAAGGTAACATGATTAACTCACTTCATGTACCTTCAAAGATGATCTCATTTCTTAGCTTACATCAATTAACTAACGGCGTACTCTCACGTACGAAAACATTGGGTATAACACCATTCCCCTCTTTGGAAAATTCGTCCTCGATGTTAACTAATGCGCTTATTAGTGTTATAACATATAGATCTTACAAATACTTTAGTACTATCCTTGCCATCCAGGCAACTGTTCTATGAATTAATCCAAATGCTTGGGCATTCCCCTTTAGGCCTCTTTCTCACACCACGACTTGTGGTCGAAATTCTTCCAATCTCATAACTGTTGCTACCTTATGTCGTGCAACATGTACGACTATGTCTTTGTATGCGTGCCTATGCGACTCTTCTCTCCTTTTTCCTCCAGCTTTTAGCCAATCTCTAGGCCTCACTTTGTGAACATATACAAAACTACGACAAGCTGTCCTCTAGGCATCTATAGGGGTACTGAAGTTCTTCGCTTAGTACTTTGTCGAACATACGACTTGCTATATCTTGTTTCATAGCCTCGTTTATCTATGCTTATCGCTTTATACATCTAGGTAGGTCATACTATATCATATCTCTTACTTCGTTTTATTATTACCAAGGTCTACTACCTAACTCTAGGTTACTCTCTCACTGCTTATCCTATATGTATAAATCTAAGTCCTTTAATTCTTCCCTATGTGGGGGTTCACTATGTTTATCTGGCACGATCTACTGATTTGTTTGTATGCTCTTGTCAAGCCATAACTAGGCTCTTTCTGAATTAATTACTTACTACTCATTGGTCCATTCTCACCTGTATATTCCATGTAATCTCTCTTGAGTTATGTCTTTTGTCTTAACTTACCTCTCGCACTTGCATCTTATGTATCAACTGTTGATTCGCACTTATTTATCAATAACATCCTGTGCGCTAACCCTTACTTCCTCTCCCCGGCATCGTGCTTGTATAATGTTCTAGAGTCATAACATATTCGTAGGATCTAAATAAATGCAATCTCATTCCTTTTGTCTTTTTACCACATTCTTCCTTTACTATTCTGTAGTTACCTCATCATCTTTTGAGTCTTTTCACATCTTAACTGACATCTTACTCGCCTTGTAGTAACCCTTCTGTACTAAGTATAACTGAATTTCTTATGCACGAGGGTGACACCTAGTTTAGTTGGCACCCTTAGTCCCTTAAGCATAACTCTTCTTACAGTGCTTGCTTTAGGAAAGCGTCTTCCTGAATGACCTTCCTAAATGGCGTGCTTGTGGTCGATATACGTGTGTTTAGTGAGTATGAGTATTTTGGCTCGACGGGTATTCCCAAACTAATTGTCATATGTGGACCGGGTGGCATGCTGCCACGGGTATGATGTTTGGATCTGGTTGCATGCCACAATGGTATCATGTGTGGATCAGGTTGTACGCCACAACAGTGAGATGTTGAGTACGTTCCCTTATACTTATTTCGTGTGTTTTGTTCTATCTTTGAGATAGTTTCATAGCATTTGTTTGGTTGATTCAAATGTTACACGGGCTGGATAGTTCTTTACCCGAGTTCGTTTTTCCTTATTGGTCTTATTTGGGTTGTAGCTTGTTCGTGCATTGATGGCGTCATATGAGATTTTACACGGTGTTTGAGGTGTCTTATTACCCGAGCAACTTATACTAGGTGAGATGAGGTTGTTGGACCTGAAATCAGTGCAATCAGATTTATATAATGTATATTAGAGGGAAAATGTCACAATCAGTTCAAAATGAGGAAATGGTTCTTTTCAAGCGGAGGGACTCCATGATTTATTGATTTGGCGGGTTGTTATGAGTTTCTACACATTTTTTTTATCGTTGCAGTATTACAAGGGTTGGAACATGACTTATATGTTTTATGAAGTATATTACGAGTATTGGGTTCGTGAAATTGTAGCTATTGTGATTGGAGGATGTCATTATGGGCATATGAATTATGTGGTGCATTGTGTGATTACAGCATGGGTGTATGATCATGTTTTGTATAGATTTTTGAGATTGATACGGTGTAGTTATGCAAGAATCGGATCCTATAGGAATTCTGGATGTTGGGATTTGGTTCTAAGGCTTATGGGCTAAGGTAGCAGGAAGGATCTTCCGTCTGGGTTGAGCTAATGTGCTCATATGGATTGTGATGACACGAATAGGTGCATGGGGTGTTATATAGTGATTTTGGCAACTTTGGAACTGTTCTTGGCACAATCGAGGACAACACGATTGGTCGTTTTGAGCTCTAGCGCGTCGTTTGGCGGTTTGAGGCCTTGAGTAGATTCACTTTATGTATTATGTCTTGTACGTGTGGTTGGTTTCGATTTTCGACAAGTTCAGAGTACTTTTGGAAGAATAATTCTCAATTTAGAAGCTTTATGTTGGAGAGTTGACTAGGGTTTGACTTTTGAATAGATGACCTTGGAATCGAGATTTGAAGGTTCCTATAGGTTTGTAAGGTGCTTTTGGACTTAGGCGTATGTTCTGGTTGAGTATCAGATAATCCGGGAGCGATTCAGCGCTTATTATCAGAAGTTGGCATTTTTGAAGGTTTTAAATTTGCTAAGTTTGGCTTAGAGTGTACTTTGGCGTTATTAGACTTCGGGCGGTGTTCCGGGACCTTGGATAGGTTCATTTTATTGATTAGAACTTATGCGTGATATTTAGTTGTGATCTAGAATATCTAAGTGTAATTGAGACGCATTCGGCGAAGTTTGAATGTTTGAAAGTTAAGAGAAGGATTTTGATCATTGATTCGTGGTTTTGATGTTACTCGTGGCGTTTCAAGCCTTATATAGTTTGGATAAGGTATTGGGACTTAATGGTGTGATTGGACGGGGTCCCGGGGGCCTCGGATGTGTTTCGGGATGGTTTCAGACCAATTCTCCTTGTTTTAACACTGCTAGTTTCTAGTATTCTTGGTATGCATCATGATAGCAAAGAGTAAGTTGAGCCATGAATGATTTGTGCATTGCGATCGTGGAGCAGAGTTCGCGTTCGCGAAAGGGAATTTGATGGGGGCTGGGAGGTTGGATTTTGCGTTTGCGGAGCTGGACTCGTGTTCGCATTTGCGTAGGCTTGGCAGGCTGTTGAATGCGATCGTGGAAGGACATCGCGTTCGCGAATAATGAAAACGGTTTTTGGGCCTGGCAGGCATTAAGCCTTCGCGAACGCGGCCTCAGGGACCGCAAATGTGAAGGCCATGGACCAGGGGCATCACAAATGTGACCTGTGGGTCGCGAATGCAAAAACTATCTTTGTGCAGCTGTTATTTTGGCCTTCGCGATCGCGTGGTGGCTTCCATGATCGCAAAGAGGAAAGGCCAGGGCAGACTTCATTTTATTTCGGGTTTTGGCTCATTTCTTCCACTTCTCACTAGGGTCGGGCGATTTTTGGAGCTCTTCGATGGGAGATTTTCATTATCTATGGCAAGGTAAGTAATTTTCACATATTTTGAGTTAAATACATGGATCATGTATGGATTTTTGACATGAGAATTGGTAGAAATTGTGGGATTTTTGAGGAAAACCTAGAATTTATATTTTTGAATTTTGACCATGAAATCTGACTTGGAATAAGGAGTAAATTATATATTTGAGCTCGTGGTGTTAAGGGTAGTAGTTATCTTCGAGAATTTTTTGAATCCGTGCACGTGGGCTCAGGAGTTGACTTTGTTGAATTTTTTTAGTAGAGTTGGGGAATTACTATAAATTGTTAAATTATGAGTATTGGAGTATATTTGATTGGTTTTCACGTTGTTTCATTAGTTTCGGATCATTTGGCATTGGTATGAGGTGTTAGAGAGACGTAGGAGCCGGTTATCGAAATTTTGGAGCGAGATAAGTCTCATGTCTAACGTTGTGAGGGGGAAACTACCCCGTAGGTATTAAATTATTATTTACTACTAGTTGTGGGTGCTACGTATGCACGAGGTGATGAAAGTCCCTACATAGCTAAAATCATGTTTATGTCGGAGTAGACTTAGAATTTTATCATGTAATGTTTGTATAATTTGAACTCAACTTGTTAGTTTAATTACTTAAATTTATAATTGAAATTTGATTAGAGATTATGTTAGGCCGAGCTTCATTACCTTAAGTTTTGGCGAAATACTTGATTGTTGGTAAAAAGTTTGTCTTTCTTTATGTGCCCATCATTGTGTTGTAATTGTTTGACTCGTAGTTCGAAAAGTTTCTCTATTCCTGTGTATGGGGCCGTACGCCTTGGTAATAATATGAAATTGCATTATGGATCGGGCCGTACGACCTTGGCAGTATATTTGAGATGCATCCATGGATCGAACCGTATGACCTCGGCAATATATGTACATGACTTTATGGATCGGGCCGTACGACCTCGGCATAATTCATGCGTAATATCGCTAAGAGTCTGAATATTGATGAGATTTCCCTTTTGATTTGAGACTTGGCATTTACATGATATTCTTATCTGTTTGAGATAACACATGATATTTGAGAAAATTCATGCTGTCATTTTGTTGGAGGATTGTGTTAGTTACAATTTCTTATCTCATTATACCATTGTGTTTCATATTCAATTTATTGTACAGATTTATTGGACCACTAGTAAGTGTCGATGTCAACTCTCGTCACTACTTCTCCGGGGTTAGGCTAGATACTTACTGAGTGCGCGTTGATTTACGAACTCATGCTGCACTGCCGCACTAATTATGCAGGTACTGAGATATGTACTTTTGGTGGTCATTTGGGCACATGGGCGTAACTGTTGAGGGGACTTTACGTTGAGCTGCATTTCATGTTACGATCCGAAACACACAGAGTCTCCATCATATTCATTTATTTTGTTCTGTCTATTTTACATTCCAGGAAAATGTTGTATTAGTATTATACTTCCTAGCGGGTTTTGGGAATCCCTAGTAGATGTTTGTGGCATTTATCTAGTATTGTCACCTTTTTCTTTTATGTTTTTATTAATGCTTTATATCTCCATGTTTTTCTACATCTATTTTCCTTTAATTAAAAAACCCATAATTTCAAAAATTATAAAATAAATAATTAAGTTGAAGTTCACCATTGGCTTGCGTCGTGATGACGTCGGGTGCCATCAAGACCTATAGAAAAAATTGGATCGTGACATTTTTAAAAGAAAAATATTTGGTTCGAAATGTTAAATGGAGTTTGTGGCTAAAATTTGAGCCAATTTGGTGAAAATTTGTATTAAACTTGTCAAATTTGGGATGAAATTAAATTGAACTAACGAAAAATATAAATTTATACTATATACTAAAATGGTATATCTGTATGCCATATTGGTATCATATAGGATTGAGCTCTTTTTTGAAGGAATGAACCAGACCACTATGATTCCCTATCAATATATGATATATACCACGTAGGTATCATAGAGGATCAACAAGTTTTTTTTTGAAGAAATAAACTAGTCCTTTATGATACCCTGTTAGTAAATGATATATATCAGGTTAGTATGTGACTAAGAGTTTTCGGAAAGGAATGAAAAAGATCACTATGATACCCTGTCAATATATGATATACATGTATCATAAAGAATTGAGTATATTTCTGGAAGGAATGAACCATATCTCTTTGATACCCTGTTAATATATAATAATCTACTATGTGAATGTCATAATATGCTGCAACAGTATACTTCAACTGCTACTAATATATTATTTTTGGTATACTATATGCTAGAATAAGTTGTTTTTCGATAATTAATATAGAAAAAAATAAAAATAAAAACAAATTAAAAGATGTACTATATCAGTTATCTTTTTTATTGATATAGTTAAAAAAAAAAAAAAAAGGAACCAAAAAGGTGCATAGAATTAGATTATGAGAAAAAATAGGAAATAAAGAAAAAAATTTAAAATAATAATAAATAAAATTAAAAAGTAGAAAAAAGAAAAAAATAAAATTCAATGGAAAAAAGAGAAGACATAGAAGGTATAATGTATAAATTGTTCTAATAATTGATTTAGAGAAAAATATGAGAAAAAGAAAGACAAAAGGAATAAAATATCGGTTATATTAAAAAAATGTGAATGGAGGTTTGCTATATCAGTTATCTTTTTTGAAGGAATGAACCATACCTCTATCCTGTTAGTATATGATATATACAATGTGAGTATCATAGAGGGCTGACAAGTATTTTCTTATTGTCAAAGAAATGAACTACTCCTTTGTGATACCTTGTTAGTATATGATAGATCAAGTTGATATCTTTTTCATTGGAACCTTTTTCAATGTTTCAGTAGAGTTTTCATGCCTTTTTATTTTTTTTTTAAAACAAAGTTATTTAGTTTGAAATGTTAAATGGAGTTTGTTGCTAAATTTTGAGACAATTTGGTGGAGATTTTGCATTAGAGTTGTGAAATTTGGGTTGAAATTAAAAAAAAAAAATTTGAATGGATGTTTGTCTATCAGTTATCTTTTTTGAAGGAATGAACCCGACCTATATTCCATTAATATATGATATATACCATGTGGGTATCATAAAGGACTGTCGTGAATTTTTTATTTTTTATTTGTTAAAGAAATGGACCAGTCCTCTATGATACCCATTTAGTATATGATATATGTCAGGTTGATGTCTTTTTCATTAGAACATTTTTCAATGTGTCAGTATAGTTTTCATGCCTTTTTAATATTTTTAAAACAAATATTTAGTTTCAAATGTAAAATGGTGTTTGTGGCCAAATTTTGAGCCAATTTAGTGGAGATTTTTGCATTAGAGTTGTGAAATTTGGATTGAAATTAAATTGAACTAGCGAAAAATATAAATTTATACAGTATACTAAAATGATATATCTGTATATCATTTTGGCATCATAGAGGACTAAGCTCTTTTTTGAAGGAATGAACCAGACCACTATGATTCTCTGTCAATATATGATATATACCACGTAGGTATCATAGAGGATCGACAAGTTTATTTGTTGAAGGAATAAACTAGTCCTCTATGATGCCCTGTTAGTATATGATATATATCAGGTTAGTATGTGACTAAGTGTTTTATGAAAGGAATGGACAAGATCAAAATGATGTCCTGTCAGTATATAATATACAAGTACCATAAAGAATTGGATGTATTTTTAGAAGGGATGAACTAAATGTTGATACTCAATTTTACCCTCATTTTTGCCACTTAGTCTGTATATTTTGTAATATATTCTTATGTATATTGTTTAAAATATTATTTACAGAATATTTTCTTACATTACTATCCCCATGACATGTTTTAATGTTAATTTCAAACTGTATTTTATTATCATTTAATAAACTGGGCCCAATATAGAGCTAAAAACTGGACTAAAAATGGCCCAAAGCACCAGGCACAACCCCTTAGCTCACCTGCAGACCCAAGCCAAATGACCCCTTTATCTAAAACCCAGTTGGGACCTATTTTCTCGACCCACCCCGCCTTCTTTTAATCCTAGCCGTTGATCTCAAATGATCAACGGCCCACAATGAACGCCTCACTTTCCCCACCCAAATCCTAATCCCATTTCTCTCTGCTCAGCTGCCCTCAAATCCTCTCAACCTTCCCCTTTCACTGTAAAACCCTAGCAGCCGCCTCATTTAAATCCTAGTCTCTACCCGAAACAATATGGAGATCTTCCATATTTTCTTTCCTTTTTCTGTATTCACAACGATTTTTTTCATTTTTCTCGACACTATTTGTTTGGTACTAAGTTATTTATGGAAGCCAACCATCGGGTGGTTTGTCTGACTCCTATTCTGTATAGTCGCCATGTTATCAACTTGATACTTTCACAACAAGGTCATATGGGTTCGAATCAGTGAGATCTTTACTTATTTTTGATTCTCCGTCTGAACTAGGGTTTACTTGATTGAGCCCTAATCCGATTCAAAATCGGTTTGCATGAGATTCTTTCCTTATTTTTTGATTTAATTGACGGTATTCCTTTTGATTTGTGTAATTCAAACACTATATAAACCCCTCCTCTAATTCCCCTTTGGACATACTTTAATCGCTGCTCTCTTTCACTCACTTATTCTGTTACACTCGAGTTTTCTCTAAACTTTATTGGGTTCTTGGCCCGCTGAAAGCGCAGGCCACCGTGATTGATTTATTGATTCCTCCAGTGCAAGCAATTCTTGGAGCTCATTCGAAGCTCTTGTGAACTCTGAAGCACCAGATTTGGGAGTTCTCACTATTCTCTTTCGACAACTGCTATGTCACGACCCCAAATTCCCACCTTAGGATTTCGTGATGGCACCTAGTCTGTAAGACTAGGTATGCCTAACATACATCAAGATTTAGCAAAAATTTCAATTTAGTTATCAACTTAAACTGGTAATATGTTATATTAAAACCAAACAGTACAGCTGTCAATAACTCCCAAAACCTGGTGGAACCGAGTCATAAGCTCTACAGAGAATACGCTAATAATCTCAAAGTACAATACTATTTTGAACTGGAAATAAACAGTAATACAACTAAAAACAGAAGGTGACTCCGAGGCTTGCGAGCGTCGAGCAAGTGTACCTTTAAGTCTCCGGAAATAACTAGTCAATCACTGGCGTCCGACATGAGTAAGTGTACCTGGATCTGCACAAAAATGTATTGAAGCACATCATGAGTACACAATAACGGTACCCGCTAAGTATCAAACCTAACCTTAGTAGAGTAGTGACGAGGCCAAGTCAAGACACCTACTAGTACAAGAAAACTGAACAGAGTATAATATAGACTAATAGCGGAAAGCGAGGAAATGAATGATAACAAAGCAGTACAATAACGTAGGCTAACAACGGTATTTAAGGAAGTAAAGGCAACAAGGAGTGAACACCTGATAAGAACAACAAGTAATCAAATACGGACTAATACAAGTAAGACAATAGAGGAAATAACCAAAACTGTCCAACCGACAAGTCTCTTAAACAAGAATGTGCAACAAGAATCACAACCGAGGCACCACACCCCATATCCATGTTTTCACAATTTACAATTACAATCTTCCTTGTATCGCCGCGTGAACCTTGTATTTGCATTTTTGAAAACATTTTCTTGAAATGGCTACACACGCTTTAGCCCCCTTATCCGCCGTGTGGCATCAAGTAATTCCCTTACTAGTAACACACGCATAAAACCCACCTTATCTCGCCGCATGCACATCAACCCCTATCCTTATACCGCTGCATACGCATCAATATCACAACATAATAACAACTCACACCAAATGTGCCCATATGCCACAACTTGCATATATTAACAATATTAATGTTTCCATAACACATAGCCCATGGCTCAACCATTACGTACAAGAGTCTCAATAACAACAAATAAATAAAAAGCAACTCTACAAGGAAGGACATATCAATAGTCACAACTTTAACCTCAATGTGCTAATAGCCTTCACAAGAACAACTTCAATAACCCCCAATTTAGGTAATTCCCATGAAATAGCAACTTGCAAATTAAAGTGCAAAACATAAGCTTAACAATGAAGAGATAGCAGGAAATAGCAACTAAGTCTAATGCATGAGAACAACTCAACAATGGGAGAATGACATGTAACAACAACTACAGTAAAATGCACGTGAGAGTAACTTTGACATAGAAGCTAGGACATGGAATGACAACTTCAATTAAAGCATGCAAGAATAAAATTGACAACAAAATATAGAACAATAAATAATAACTTCAATTAAGTGCTTATAAGAATCCTAAGAGTCTAATCCTGTCAAATAACGCATGTAAAACCATGTACACACTCGTCACCTCATGTACGCGTCTTTCACATACTTCAATTAGCACAATCAAACCAAATCCTAAGGGGCATTTCCCCACACAAAGTTAGACAAGATACTTACCTCGACTAGGCCAAATCAACCCTCTAAAATAGCTTTTCCCTTAAAAATCACCTCCGTACGGCTCAAATCTAACCAAAAATGACTTAATATCATCAAAAAATGCAAGAGAAACTAATTACTATAGATAAAGCTACAATCTTTACACAATTCTCCAAAAGTCAACAAAATCAACCCCGGGCTCGCTCGGTCAATACCCGAGTCCAAGGTAGATCTTGACTACCCATAACCCCACGAGTCTATATATGTGTTTTATTTTCATATTCGAGTCCAACTCGACTATCAAATCCCAAATTTTTATTTTTCAAAACTTAGACAAAAATTCCCAAAATGTCTCTTTGATTCTTTCTAATTTGAGGTTATATCTCATATATAATCATAAATATAGTTGAAAATTGATTAAAACTACTTAACCAATGATTGTAAGCGAAAATTCCCTCTCCAAATCGCCTCCTACCGAGCCTAGGATTCTAAAATGCGAGAAAATGAGATGAAATCCCGACTTTTCAGCCCTTTGTTCAGTTTGCGTACCCTCGCAATTGTGAAGAAAGCCTCGCAATTGTGGCTCCTGACAGCCTAAGGGGAAGTCACAAACCTGTTCCTATCGCAAATGCGACTAAAAATGTGGCAAATCCGTTCCTACCCAGACTAGCCTAACTTCGCAATTGCGAGTGGGATATCGCATTTGCGACCTGCCTCCCCACTATTCACTTTTCAATTGCGAGGATGATACTTGCAATTGCGATAACTGCAGCACCAACACAACAGCAACCCAAAATTAATTCAATCCAATCCGAAACACGTCAAAACTCACCCGAGCCATTAGGGCTCCAAACTAAACGTCCACACTAGTCTAAAAAATCATACGAACTTGCTTGCGTGATTGAAACGTAAAAATAACATATAAAACTACGAATCCGACATCAGAACGCATGAATTTCAAATGAAAACTCAAGAACCTCTAGAATTTCAATCAAGCGTCCGAATCCTATAAAACTAACTCCAAATGACACCAAATTTGGCAGACAAGTTCCAGATAGCAAAATGGACCTATTTCAAGTCCCAAAACCAGAATCCGATAGCCACAAAGTCAATCTACGGTCATACTCGGGAAAACTTCTAAACCTCTGTTGATACTCAATTTTGCCCTCATATGTTTCAAATAAGTATATATACTTTCAAAATATCATTTTACATCATTACTTAATTTACAAGAGTTATACAAGTATTTCTATAATTTTCCATAATGTTTAGAGCTTTAAAATTGATTTCCTTGCATTTAAGTTGCTTGATTATTTATTGATTATCTATTTAAATTATTTTATGATCATCCAAATTTATTATTTGCATCCACATATATGTTTCATAATATTTTACATTATTTAATATAATTATGTTTGTATTTCTAAAGCTATTTACACAATTTTGCAATAACGGCCTATATTCTATACATATTTGTATTTATTATATTATTTATGATAAAATAGAACTTTTTATATTTTTATAATACTAAGCTATTATTATTAAGTATTTTACTGCATAAGTAATATTTATTTTATTATTTATTAGTCATTTTTATAATTTCTTTTTAATGAATTTCGTATTTTTAATTTATAGCCCCAACATAGGGCTAATTTCGGACCAAATTTGGCCCAAATCATTAGACCAACACCGCAGCCCAAGCCAAACAACCCTCTAATTTAACTCGGTTGGTACCCATTTAAACGACCCGTCCTGTTCATCCTCAAATGCTGGCCGTTGATCTCTCAAGATCAACGGCCCTCGTTCACCCAAGCTCTTTTAATTAACCAAACCCTAAAACCCTAACCCATTTCCCTTCAGAAGCCACCTCTATATGCTCTCAAAACCCTTCCTCACTTCACAAAACCTAGCCGCCTCCCTAAATCTTCTTCAAATCCGATCAGATCATGGATTCTTTCTGTGATTCTCTTACCTTTTACGCATTACCTCATTGTTACTTATAAGATTATGGTGTTACTTAGTATTTGCCTCATGTTTGGCAGATACCAGCCTCCGAATCAAGGTAAATCGACTTCAACCTTCGAAAGTTGGACTATATGTCGTCTATATGCTTCACGGCAAGGTCATATGGGTCCGATACATAAAGATCCTCAACCAATTTGTTGATTCTGGTCAAATTAGGGTTTGCCTGATTCTTTTCCTTATTTGTCTCTTAAACGATTCTGCATGCTCTTCCTTCCTTATTCATGTTTGATTTATTCTGTTTCCTTATTTAGATTCTTGATTTCGACTACTATATAAACCCTCCCCAATTTCCCCTTAAGAAGAGGGGGAATGGCTAAAAACTACTACTGTCTTTCTTATTCTCGCCTTATACTATTATGAAACTTAAACTCTTGGCCGGCTAAAAGCCAAGGCCATCGGAATTCGATTATTCGAGCTTTCTCAGTGCGAGCACTGCCCGGGATTCATCCGAAACCCTTAGGAATTCTGACACTCTGAGATTTTGGGGTTCTACTGTTCGTTTGCTACTAACGTTTGAGATATTGCTGAAATTGTTCTTTGTTTATTCATTTGTCAATTAGTAACTGGTAAGTACCTATGACCCTTGCAATTTCATTCTCTTTTCATTTGAATTCCTGTTCTGTATATCTATGTTTCTGAGATTTTTATGAACCAACATGCTATTGTATGCTCTGAGGCTCTTCTTAAGGCTATATACCTTCTAGTAATTGAATTTGCCTATTTGTTGCCTTAATTCTATTTTCTTAAGAGTGTTTGCTCTACTGTATGTGTTCGGATGCTTATTACTGTTGCTTATTCTGAGTTTAACTTCTTGCCTTGTTCTGTACTCTTGTGAAGAGTCGAATCATGCCCAAAGACTCTTCTAATTCTTCTTAAATCATTCATGTGCAACTTAACACTCTTCTGGAGTTTACTCTTGATCATGTTATTAGCCTAAACGTGCTACTTGTAAACTAACGTGTGTTCCCTACCTTGTCCTGTATCTCTGTGATAAATCAATGCCTGTGTTTCAGACCTTGTTGAGTTATTCTTGTCCAACCTGCTAAGTTTCTAACGCTGTACTGATTAGCTAAGGCATGTTTCCATGCCATTTAAGTTCTGATGTATGTTTGATTTGTTAATCATGTGTCTTTAGCATTGCTTCTGGGGAAAATTTCTATGTTAGCTCCTTCTCTTATGTATGGGTAACTGGCATGAGTTATTATGCTTGCCTGTCCTATTCCTCTTAAGTTGATACGCTTTCATGAGTTATTTGGATTTTGGCACTGTTGTATTCTGTTGTAGACCATGCTATTAGGTTGTTGTTGTACTTCTTGTGATCATGTTAGGCTCCCATGTTATAAATCTTCATGTGAAATCGCTATCCCTCTGACTATAATAGCTATGATTAAGGCTCAAGTCCTTTTTGACTAATTCTGGTTAGTACCTTATGCTAGACTTGATTTCTGGAAACTTAGCATGTGTGTGTGTGTTTACCCTGTTAAACCAATAGACCTGCTTCTTAAGTCCTCCTAATGTGTGACTGTGTTCAACATGCTACACCTTTCCTTTGTTGAATGATTGCTCAATATGGTGTTAGTTTTGTATGTCAAACTTGCCATGTTAAAGCTGGCTCTCGCTGATCCACCTAGTTAGCATGTTCAAGCCCTCTTGTTTGACCAATCTTGTTCACTTAGCTTCTAAAAAACAAGTGCCGATATGTTTATGTAATCGTGTCCCTATGAGGTATTATTGTTAATAGACTTCAGAGTTGTCAATTGTTTGCCATGTATGGTTTGTTAACTCATGTGGTTGAGCGTAAAAATGAGTCCTCCATCTAAGCCTGGTATGAGTTCATGTGTGGCCCTGAGTTTTGTAATTGATACACTCTCCTATTTGAAGTGTGCTTGGATCTAGGTCTACTATTCACGTGAAAAGTGAGCTTGCTGGAGGCCCAGGCAGTACCGGTTATTTCTCTTTTGGGCCTGCTTTGTTTATTGGGCCTGTAGCCTTTCAGTATGTAATATCTGCACTTGTATTCATTATTTGGGCCTGTAAAAATTTGTAAACAAAACAGATGGGGCAATTACTGAAAAAAGAGAATAGAGCACTTTAATCCTCACATGAATGGGTAGAAAACATGCCTATTGGGTTTAATTGCTTTACTTGTTACTTTGTTTGACATGCCCTATTTTCTATACACTGATGGAAAGCATGACAATAGGAACCTAAATGTGTTACCTGCTAACATCAGAAACATGTCTAAAAATATAAGTATTTCCCTTGTTCACATGCTTTATTTCTATACACTATTAGATAGCATGCCTATAGGATTCAAATATCATTGATTATTTGCTCAACTTGTGCTATTGCTGTGCAGTTGTTAGATAACATGCCTATAGGATCGTGTTAAATAATTAAGATCTGCTTCCATTGATACTCATCTAGATACCATGTCTATAGGGCCTTAATTGATTAATCAAAATTGCTGTTTTGTTGTTCTTGTCACACTGCCTACCTAGACAACATGCATATAGAAATAAGCATGATGAATCTGTGTTCGAATACCAACTACTAGAGAACCTGCCTATAAGATATTGCTACTCGCTTAGAAAGCATATCAATAGGATCAAAATGAGTAATTCCGAGTTTTCCAATGGCTTCACTGCCCAGGTGCGTATTACTTAGAGATCATGTCTATAGACATTAATAACACTTATAATCTGTAATTTGAGTAGCAGCACAGCCCATGAGATTTTATTAAGCCATATGGTCACATAGAAGCCATGCCTATAGGTTTAAACGACTTTCATACATCTTGATTCTAAAATTGCTGATGACTCCTCATTGCATAATCTGAAATATATTTGCGTGCCTTTGTTGATATGTGTGGAGGTTAACTTGAGCCTTTAATTGTACTATGCATAGTACTACATGTTTTTGAATGTGTGCTAGTTTTATCATTTTGAGAATCCTAAGTGAAGTCTAGAACCACCTAGATAGTAGGTCCAAAGCCTCCTGGACCATAGGCATGGGACGGGTAGTACACACATAGGGTACGACTTAGAAATGAATTAGAATGCCTTTAAGTAAACAACTTCAACATAGTAATCGGTTAGCAGGAGATGATAGTCTATGCCCACTGAATAATATGAGCAACTCCTACCTAAAGGGAGTTGCGAAGTATTATTTATGTTGCATGGGATGATCCTTTAGGCTAAAAAAAACTTAGGATCCCCCCTTTCCCTTATATGTTTGCTAAATGATTTAGTCATTACGCAGTTGTATTCTTTATGATCTTTAAAACTTGTATCAATTATTCATATAGTTTAATGATATTTTTCCTTACATTGGTTTATGTCATAATAGGACTTTCAACTTTCATATCTTTCCTTACTTATATGCTCGCCTAGTTTAATCATATAATCCACATAGTTTAAAGTTCGGCTGGGACCCACAGTTGTGGACCTCGAAGAGTGCCTAACACCTTCGCTTTGATGGTAATTTGAGCCCTTACCCGATCTTTGGTAACACAGACTAGTCAAATAGAGTTACTTGCAAATAGGTGCCTTAACGCACCTCAAAATCGTTAGGTGGCGACTCTTCTCCTTTAACACCCTCATTTAACAAAGTTGTCACGTGTCGAAACCCGCTTTCGCGAGAAAACGGGGCGCGACAACCTCAAATTACCAACTTTCGACAAAACAAGTCAAATATAACCTAGAGACCTCTGAATTCGATTCCGGGCATACGACCAAGTCTAAAATCACTATACAAACTTATTAGAGCCATCAAAACACCGTCCCGGGGTCGTTTTCACAAAAGTCAAACTTTGGTCAATATTTTCAACTTAAGCTTCTAAACCAAGAACCAAAGGATCCAAATCAATCCAAAACCTTCCTGGAATACGACTAACCAACCTTGCAAGTCATAAAACCACAAACACGCATGTGTGAAGCATCAAAAGGGGAAACAGGGCTCAAATACCCAAAGCCTCCCCCTCTTAAAACAAACGTTTATCCTTGATCGTGCATGTCGCGCCTCTTTTTTTCTCGATAGCGGGTTTCGGCATGTGACAACTCTTTTAAATGGGTATTAAAAGAGAAAAGTCGCCATTTAGCAATTTTTAAGATGCATTAGCGCACCTATTTGAAAATAACTCTATTTTGACCAGTCTATGTCGCCTAAGATCGGTAATGGCTCAAATTACCTCGAAGAGAAGGTTTTAGGCGCTCTTCGAGGTCCACAACTGTGGGTCCCAGCTGAAGTTTACACTATGTGAGGTTATCGGATTATAATTTTCCTATGTGATCATATAAGAGAGGGAAGACACGAAGTGTAAAGGTTCTACCATGATGTAAACAAGAGAATTGCACTAATTAGGCTGTGTATATATAATCAATACAAGTCTTTAGAGGTTACATGATACAACTTAATCATTCCAAGTTCAAGAGATGAAGTGAGAACAGTAAACTTATAAAAGAGGGGGGTCCTAAGTATTTTTTGGCCTAAAGGATCACCCCATGCAACATAAATAATACTTCGCAACTCCCTTAGAGTAAGAGTTGCTCATATTATCCAGCGGGCACAAGATATCACCTCCTGCTACCTGATTGCTATATTAAAGTTGTTTACTTAAAGCGCTCTAGTTCAATTTTAGACCGTCTCCTATGCGTGCGCTACCCGTCCCATGCCTATGGTCCAGGAGGCTTTGGACCTACTATTTGGGTGGTTATAGACTCTACTTAGGATGCTCAAAATGATAAAACTAGGAGCACATTCAAAACATATAGGACTTCTCATAAAGAAAATAAATGGCTCAAGTTAGCCTCCACACATAAGCAACAAATGCACGGGGGCAGATTAGATAATAGGCAGTTTTAGAGTTAAGAAGCAATGAGAGTCGTTGAGTCCTATAGGCATGGTTTCTTTGTGATTCTGATTTCCAGTATCGCACAAGCAGTACTGCAACTTTAGACTAATGAATTTGCAGATTAAAGGCATAAAATCCCAATAGGCATGATCTCTAAACTGTTCGTGCAATGAGACAGTATAACTGTTTGAAAGCTCAGAATTAGTAGCGTTGGTTTTATAGACAGGCTTTCTAGGCAAGTGACAGTATTCATAGGCAGGATTTCTAGCAATTGACAATTGAACTTGATTTTATAATACTTTATCTCTATAGGCATGTCATCTAGGTGGGGCAGTATAATGAAAGCCGCAAAATTAATTGATTAATTGATTAAAATCCTATAGTCATGATATCTAGATGAGCATTAGCGAACACATATATTTTCACATCCTATAGGCATGCTGTATAATAATTAAGCAAGCCGTTTGATCCTTATAGACATGCTGTCTAAGAGCACACAGTAATAGACATGGAAATAGGTATAACAATTGCTTAAATTAACATGCTTTGAATGGTGTACATGTTTTAGACAAGTTAAGTGAAGTGTGTGTGATTCCTATAGGCATGATTTCTATTAATGTGTAGAGTCAACACATGTCAAACAAAGATCACACAAGGCAATTAATTCCTATGGACCAGTTCATGCAAGAATTAGAATAACCCAGCCCCCTTTTCACTAATTTCCTTATCATTCATTTTTACAAGCTAGTACAGATCATTTTAAATAATTATAGGCCCAAATACAAATATAGAATAACCCAGTAATTACATCTGGGCTTCAAATAGGTTTAGGACTTCATGCGTACAGCAAGCCCAAACTCTAGGCTCAGACAATATACTTCAAACCCCCAATACCAAAGGCAGGCCCAACATACTAGGCCCAAACGATTCGAGTCATTAAGCTAATGGATGCAAAATTCAGCCATATAGGTAACAGAACTACTCATGGGATAACCTAAACACCTAGTTTTTACAACTGAAAAAGCTGCAGTTTCAGCCAATAGACAAGGCCACAATAAGTTGAAAGGCATCAAAGACACATACGGGCAAGTAATTCCCAAAAAAATAGGATTAACAGTGACAAGATAGGATATCATAAACTAACAAACCACAACAAACATTGTTTCAAAAATAGAACCAACTCAAAGAGCTTCAGATGACAGCCTAGTAGAATCATAGACAAGACGAAAGGTGGAGTACAATCTTCATATGAGGATTTTAACATAAAAGCCTTACATAACAATCATACTAGTAGCATAATTTGGCAAACATACGTAGTTGGTCATGAGACTTAACATGATGGACACTAATTGTAGCACAAGGATTCTAAGAACTCATAGTTAAAAGAATATGTCAACCTTAGGCTAACAAGACAGGCAGACATTAGGATTCGTGGTAGATGAAAGTATCTGCCCTAGGTTAACAGGATAGGTAATTATCAAGCCTAGCGCCAATTAATCATATACAGGAAAAAGGCTAAACATTTATGTTTACACTAGAAAGCCTGGGAAACACTTAGAAACATAAAGTTGAGTAGATCACACAATGGAATTACAGAAAAACATGGCATACTGTCTCAGAGATTCAGGCAGTAACGACATTCAGAATTACATGATCATTGAATAAGATAACAAACTACACATGAATGACCTAAGGGAAATAGTGCATATGAACAAATTCAGGGCAATGAATTAGTTCCTCGAAAGGGTGTAGAGTAGGTTTAGGGAGATAGGCTCGTAGTAGATAGTAGGCATAAGTACCCAAAAATACACAAAACAGAAAGACACGCTTAAGAAATCCAGAATCCAGGTTACCAAACTAGGTATGTCACAGTATTAGGAAAAGTTCAGAGTCACTAGCTAATCTTGAAGAAAATAGGGCTGTAATCAGAGATAGCAGGGTAACACATTGGTTTACAAACAAAAGATGAAACTACAAGGGCCAAAGGACTTACCAGTTACTAATTGATGAACAAGTAAGCAAGAAGAACAATTTCAACAATATCTCAATTTTTAGTAGCAACATGAGCTGTAAAACTCAGGAATCTTAGTGCATTAGAGTTTCTAAGGGTTTCGAATGAACCCTAGGAAATGCTCACTCTGAGAAAGGTCCAATAATTTAATTTCGGTGGCGTTGCCTTTTAGTCGGCCAAGTGATTAAGCCTCTGAGTAGTATAGGACAAGTGAGAGTGAGAGAATAACAGTAGTTTCAGTGATTGTTAAGCCTTAGAGGGGAACAGGGAAAAGGGGTTTATAGTAAAGATCAACAAGCAAATAAGGAAATATAATCAATCGAACATAAACAAGGAAAGAAGAACATGCAAAATCAATTTAAAATCGGATTAGGAGATGAAACCAGGTAAACCCTAGTTGACAAAGGTCAGAAATTGGCCGTAGATCTTAGTGAATTGGACCCTCATAGCCTTGCCATGGATGTATACAGATGAAATATCGTCCAAATATCGAAGGGTAAAGCCGATTTCCCTTGATTCGGAGACTGGTATTTGCCTAAAATGGGGCAAGTACTAAGTAACCCCATAGTCTTGTAAGTAACAACGAGGTAACGCGTAAAAGGTAAGTATCACAAATGGAATCCATGATTTGATTGGATTCAAAGAAGATTGGGGTAGGCGACTAGGGTTTTTGAAGAAAGAAGAGGAGGATTTTGGGGAGGCTATTAAGGGGAAATGTCTCTAGGGTCCAGGGGTGTAGGATATAAGGAGAATCACCGTTTATTGTGGGTCGTTGATCATTTAAGATCGACGACCTAGATTGAATAGGAAACGGGGCGGGTCAAATGTAATAGGTCGTTTGGTTGGGCTGCTGAGAAGTTAAATGGAATGGGCCAGATGCCTTGTGCCTGTTTTGGTTCGAAAATCAACCCTCCATTGGGCTTTAAAATTAAATATACGAAATTTATTTAAAATAATTTTATAAAAAATAATTTGTAAATAATAACAATATTACTTTTGCAGCAAAATAATTGAAAATAATAGCTTAACATTATAAAAATATAAAAATAGATGCTATTTTAGTATAAATAATGTAAAATATATATATATATATATATATATATATATATATATATATATATAAAATTGCAAAATTTTATAAATAGCTCAAAAATACAAATGTAATTATGTGAAATGAGGTAAAATGTTACAAAACATGCATGTGGGTGAAATAATAGATTTGGATGATTAAGTCATCACAAAATAATTTAAAAGGGTAATTAATAAATAGTTGAACAATTTAAATGCAAGAAATTCAGTTTTAAAGCCTTAAAAATTATGAAAAATTATAAAATAAATACTTATATGACTCTTGTAAATTGGGTGATGATGCAAAAAATGATATTTTGAAAGTATATATATTACTTATAAAATATGAGGGCAAAATTGGGTATCAACAACTGCCCCTCTATACCAGGAAATGATGAAAGAGTTGTCGGTTAAACAAAATGATGACCAATTTTGTGCGAAATGAGTGAGGATGATGCGTTTTGGAAAAAAAAAGGGGCCGAACCGTGGTTCCTGAGTTGCTTATTATCCCTGGTGTTACGGGAATCAGGCCGTGTGCAGTTCTGGATCCAACTGCAAACCAAATCGATGGTGTTGTTATAAGAATGGTCATACATTTTGAGGAAGGATTAAAATTAATTTATTTATACTTAAATATTTACAATGAATGTCTTGAAAGTATTTTATAGCTATAAATACCTATTTTTACAAAATTAACTAGGTATTAGTTTTGAAATTAATAACCTAGCATTAGCATTATTATAAATGCACTTTATTTTAATATTATTAAATAACTTTTAAATACATCACACAGGTTTATAATTCAATGGATTACTCCTACTTCCTAATTAATTGATTATAATGTTAATAATGCAATTAATGTTGTAATTTCGTAAAAATAAAATATTTTATAAATAACTAATTACAATAATTAGCGGTATATTTGATATTTATAATTTTATTGTATTTTATTAGAAATAATAAAGTTTAAATTTTATTTTCAAAAGGGATTTAAGGGCTAAAGGTTATAATTGCAATTCTCTAATTATACACAAGATGACCATCTTTTAAATATATTTTGGCCCAAAGATAATCCCAATCCGGAAAATACCCAGTCCAAACAACCATCTCTCTTCCAACTTGGCAATCGATTACCTCCCCTCCGAACCAATGAGATCACACCACGTCATTTGCCTTCCTCATTTACAAAGAAAGCACAATGAATCTGGACAGTTGATCTATTTCATCAAAGGTCCACCTTTAATCTCCCCTTTTCTTTTATTTCTTTAACCTTTCGGGATTTAATCTCAGCCATTTGCTCAAGGAGATCCAACGGTCACCTATATTAGTATTTTAGAATTTTATAAAATCATTATCCCCCTAAAAATCAAGGCCGTTGATCAAATGATCCAACTACCCAGATCCAATATCACATTTTTAACCTTAAGGAGACCCCTAACCCTAAATCATTTGCTTCAGAGACCGGCCACCTCTCTTTCCCTTTCGTCTTTATTCTCTCAAACCTACAACCCCATCAATCTCCGAAAACCTTGCACAAATCTGTGCAAGGTCACAAATCGAACAAGATATCATGCTTTTTGTCTTCCCTAGCCGTGAATCCCACTGATATCTTCCTTGTTTCATCGCTTCATTTCAAAATCCCTCAAATTTGAACACTAACATTCAGAGATGAAACCTCAACTCACCATCGATCTTTAAAATCCATGGAATGTGTGGTCATTCATTTTTCTCATGTACTTTTGATCTCGTCACTCTTTCCATTTTTACCATTCGATTTCCAAATCCCTAATTAAAGAAGTCAGAATAAAAGGGTGAAACTTCAACTCGCCAGATATCTTCCTCCGTCTTTCCAAATCAAAGCGAGCCTGAGACGCTAACTGGCTTCAATGATGATATTCGACACCCAGATGTCAAATGCAATGACCTCTGGGTATTAGGGTTCTGACCTGTGGTCTCTCGTGCCTCAATGTTTAGGTTCCCTCCTCTCAGGTAAAATCCCTTATGATTTCCCCTTTGTTCACTCTGATTTCACTCGCCTATGCTTGCATCATCTAGTAGTCGTCATCTTCCACTACTAATTTTGAATTCCGCTGAAACCCTAAGCCAGTAATGGCACTATAATAGGGGCTTTCAATGTTCACACCTAACAAACAACAAGAACGACCTAACATCATCAACCTACATAGCTAACACACTCAATAGACACAAAAAAGCTATCACGAAATTACTTAGAAAGATCTTGCTTTTAGTTTTGAGTAGTAAATTGAGCTAGGGTTCTAATTAGTTTTTGGTTTCTCTATGATTCTGAGTAATACACAGGTCGGGTGAGTTCTTGATTCTCTATGGCTAAATAAGAGCCTTTTGTTTGGTTTGCTACTCAAGAGGAGGTCAATATACCTCCTTCCTCTCTTTTAGTTGCTTCATTTGAAAATAATGAACGTGTTATTGTTTTCTTGATTAACTTCTTAGTTTGTAATGTTTATTTATCCTTTAATTGTTTATTTTGATTCACCATGACTTGTTAATGATCAATGATAAGTGGTTGTGTTTATCTAATGTTAATTAGGTAAGTGACTTTAATGACTCAATTTATGTATTGAACAACCCATATGTTTAAGTTGCTTAAACTGCCTTGATGATTTCTCACATCCGCCTAAGACTTCAGACCTTACTCTAATGTTTAGTTATAATCTTTATGCTCGTCATGTTGTTCTGTTCCTTTATAATCTTCACGCTCATCATGTTGTATTATTAGTTCTGTTCCACTTAATGTTCTGTTATAAGTCTCCAAGATTCGTCATGTTATATTGTCCTGAGTTCTGTTACTCTGTATTTAGGTTCTGCTATAGTCATCATGTTTAACATGCAGCACCCTTCTAAGTTCTGCTATCCTACTTAGGCTTCTGTTCGTCATGCCATATTCTTTGAGTTCTGTTATGCTATACTTAGGGTTGTTGCAGTCTTCATGTTTATCATGCCAAGTTTTTTGGGTTATGTCATTCTAAACTTAGGATGTTGTTAGATGACTTTAGCTAGGGTGTATATGAAGGTACATAGGATAACCCTGCCTCACTTGGTTAAGTTTCATGAAACCTGAGTGTTCAAAATGGTTTCATAAATGCTTATTAGTTCTCAAGTATCCTTTGACTCCTCATCATGAATGCTTTACATCCATGTCTAACTGTTAGTAGTAGATAGTCCTTCTAGAATGAATTTTGTTTTGTATACCAATGGTATTTGTTATGATCAGCCTATCACTTGTGAATCAGATTATAGTGTGCCTGCTGTGGTTGAGTGTTGACTATTCCTGTAATTTGAATGGCTCCATCATGTTTTCCACCCAGTCTGTACAACTGATTTAAGTCCGTTAAGTGCGATGTTTTCCTCTATTCTTAACCCCTTATAATACTGACAACCTGATTCTGCAATGTTTAGGACTCAACTTGTCTTGTGAGGTCATGATCTTGATTGAGATCTCTGTATGTGTGGAAGTTTGGTATGAACCTTTGTTTATCCCTCATTTTGAACACTTTTTTTTGAACTATGCTTTGTCCTTCTTTTCCCTTATTATTCTAGATTGAATCTAGTGTAAGGGAAACCTTCTACAGTTACTGGTCGAGTGCAATACCCTGCTTGTATTATTGTCTGAGGGGATTCATGTAATGTCATTAACCTAGGTGTATGTTCATCTGTGATCAATGTTAAGGCATCAATATCTGTATTATAAAGTTGTTGCAATTCCAAACTATGTGTCTTATATGTTTGTGAGATGTATGACTCCTGTTGTCTAATGTTTTAGCAACAATAGCATAAGTGTTCCTGTTGTCATATGTGCTTAGAAACCTGACCTTAAAACCTATTTAATATGTGCTTTACTCACTTAATACTGATGTACAGGGACTGTTTCTCTGTGTTTTTCTTGCATTATTCTGCTAAGAATATGCTTCTGTGGTATGGGATGTCATAGTGGATGGTTTGCATTGAAAGGGCCTCATTGGCATTCAAGCCTATAGGAAGAGTTAGTTGTTAGTGGTTAAATATATTTGGGAGTAGAGTTTTACTCTAGGTTGGGCTGCTCTCCCAGGCGCAAGCATTGCCTTGGGCCTTGAGACCATTGGGAACTTTGAAGTGTCGGTGGATTCAAAGTGGGCATCGGGCTTGAGTAGAACTCTCTCCTTAGCCTTTAATTCATTGACACTTATTATTCTCTTTGGTTTTGGTGTTTAATGGAAACAAAAGGTATTCAATGTGGATCATTCATTATACACAGCCTCCACATTAGCATGATTCCCTTAGCATTTAGCTACTGTCAATAACACTTTCAATCTTTGCTTAGTATGATTCCCTTTGCATTTAAACACTATCAATAATTTCTCTTTAGTCTTTGTTACGAATTTTATATATGGATATGTATATATACTGTTATTCTAATGACCTCTTTCATTTTTGGGCACGTAAAATGATTTGGGCCTATTGGGTTCTTTAAGAACTCAGGCCCAAGTTCAGCTCTATTATGGTCCAAGAGTCTGTTGTCGCTCGTCATTGCTACTGTTGGGCCTGCCTTTTGAGGCCCAAACCTTCCATAGTCACTTCTTTCCCTTCACTTCTGTACTTACTGTTTTCGTTATTCTTCAGTTGTACTATGTCATTGCTTATTGTTTTTTTTTTCCTGTTGTTATATCTCATTATGTACATGACAAGCATATATTGGATTGAATATTTATCCTTATCTTTTAATTCATAAAAATAACTTAGGCAAGCCTTAAAGAACATAGGATTAAAAAGAAGCCTTAGTTAGCAAATAATTCTATAACCACTAATCACGAGCTTCTTACCAATTTGTTATCCCTTGCTAACCTTCTCCTTAATGATTTTTGAAATCCAAAGGCTTAACAAAGGTGGCAACCCTCTTTTCAAAGAGAAAAACAGAATCGTCGCGATTTAATCCTCCAAAAAGGGAATCAATTATTTCAAAGGATTAAGGTGGTGCTGCCCTAAAACAAAGGCTTTCACATAGTTTTCTACTTCAAAACCAAGGTATATCTTAGGATCATTTTCATAACACTTTCCTCACATTAGAATAATATGAATTATTGTGATTTATGAGACAAGTGCATTAACCTAGCTTCTTTTGAACACTTTCATGACAAATGCTTCATTTTTAAAGTATTTTTCAATTTTATATATAATAGCATTATTTTCCTAAAACTTTTCTTCAAGATCCACCCTCTTTAAGACATACGTTTCCCTTGTGGATATTATGTCCTAATATATGGTAAGCTGCTATCTTTTAAATCATAGTACAAACAATTAGTCCAAATCTAGTATGTATCCTATGGAGCTACCTCAAGTAGATTTTAAGGGGTGCCTAACACCTTCCCCTTAGAAGAACAAGAACCCTTACCCATAATCTCACCGGGTTGCAGACCAATAAAGAATATAACCTTTAGTTATTAAATAGGTACCGTAGTATAGCTTTAAATATTAGGTGGAGAATCTCTTTCATCAACAACAGAGAAACCACAATTTGAATTTTATTTTGACTAGTGCAAAATAGGGTGCAACAACATGGAAACTCTGCTGGGGATTCACACTTAGGTTCTGACTTTAGCAGACTTAGACTTAGTTTGGAACTTATGTTTGTTTGTACATTGTTTAATTGTAGCTAAATTTGCAATTCCGTTCTTACCTGCTTTATTTGCTTTTTATGCTTATTATCATGCTTATTGTCGCTACACGCTTATCTGTTATTTCTTTACATATACTGTCATCACATTTCTTCCTGTCGAGTCTTGGTCTTACAATATGACACACAATGGCATGCAAGGGTTTTCTTTTACACCCCTCCGAAACTTCTTTTCAAAACTCTCTAGTTTCAAAAAATAGCTTTGTCAGGTCAACTGACATAACTTCTCGTTGTCTTTAGTCCGACTCAAAAGTAGGAAAAACTCTATTCTAGCAAAAGTAGGTCATATTGCATAAACCTTAGGTGAGTCGATCCTTGGAATCGACACACAATTAGGAAAGGCACCTTAATGTCAATGGGTCATGCACCCAATGACATGACTTCTGTGGAAAGACGAACTAACCTGATGAGACACTTAAAGATCCGAAGCAAACACTTATCAAAACCTTTCTCTATCCACTTCAGAAAATGGAAATCAACCAAAATATCCCCGAGATTAACATGGTGATGGAAGCGCCACACAAGTTGAAGCAGTGGTGGAAGAACATTCGCCAGGAACACAAAGATGCGATTCGGACACACCTGGGGGCACTAACCGCTTTGCTAAACATTTGAGTAGATAGGGTGCTTACTCGCCTGCTAATAAAGTTCTGTGATTTGGCTAAGGTGGTGTTCAAGTTTGCCAACTATGAGTTCATACCGACTTTAGAAGAATCTACTAGCTTCATAGAGCTGCCATTCATAGGAAGGAAGCCAATACTATTAGTCACTATGCCCGGTTAAAGGTTCTTGGATGCTTTGGGTCTGGCTAACAGGCGAGGTCTGAGAAATATCAAGGTCGGATGGGAAAGCCTAGATCAGTTGTTTGATAGATTTGGACATCACGAAAGCTATGAGTGGTAGTCGGGAGAGTTTCAGTGTGATCAAGAAATGTGGGGGAGTCTCAGGCCTATCGCCTTCACATTGGCATTGTTAGGATTATTGGTCTTCCGGCAAAGGAGGAGTCGGATCAACATCAACTTGTTACCTGTGGTTCTGGCGAACTTCCGTGGCAACCTTCAAGCTACTCTGGTGCCAATGGTGCTAGCTGAAATTCTAAGGGCTTCGTCCACATGTGCAAGAGGGTATGATTTCTTTAAGGGTTGTAACTTTCTACTTCAGATCTGGGATATAGAACATTTCTCCTAGCGAGAGGCCACCATACTACTTCGTGGGCATCAACAACATGATCCGCAACCACAACGAGAGGATGAGACATTGGGTCTCCCCACATGGTCAAAAGAGTGGAGGGAAATGCTGACTAATCTAAGTGGAGAATGGGTCAACTGGAAGCTATCATGGTTAGGAGGGAGGGAAATCTTAAGGACTCCTCAGAAATTTTTCATTGAGCTAATCGAACTTGTGGGCATCCAACCAAACTCACCCATGCGGGTTCTCAAAAAGTTTGGGATGATCCAAGATGTGCCTCTATGGATGAGGATATCGCTATATGAGGATGAGTACAAAGAATAGATTCCAATCCCTTGGATAAGAAGGCTCCAAGAAGAATGGAATGACCTGGTCACAATGTCGATGGGCCAAAACTCGTGGTGCACCCCAGAGTATTATGTCTGGATCAATGAGAAAAACAAGGTAGCCCGACCAAGCAGAGAGGCTATAGCCTGGCTGGAGGATGCAGTGCTTAGCAAATCTACCATGAGATTCTGCAACATTGCCTTGTGACTACCTTAATGTACCATCAAGTGGTCCCAGGATCCCTCGATCACATGTTTCCACCTACTGAAGATGATGAACCGGTAGTAGAGGGCATCCAGATAGAGTTTGGGGACAGAGTCGGAAGAAGATCCAGAGGAAGGTTCTGAGTTCAACGATGACGAGGAAGAGTTTGAAGAAGATCCAGAGGAAGAGGAAGAGCTAGAAGAAGAACAGGAGATGGGAAACGATTCTGGGGATGTTTACTAGAAGTTGGTTGATTTCCCCTTCTTTCCCACTTTGTACCCTTATCCCCAATTTTTCTTACTTTCCTAAAGGGAAAGTTGTTTAAGCCCATGCAGTCCTATGAATATCAGAAATAACGATGTAATCTTTGTTCCCACTTATCTCAGTCAAAAAATTATCAATAAAAACAAACATGCTTCAGATCTAAATGTGTCAGGTCTAACTGTTTGTCAAACATCTGCGATTTAGGCCTACCTCCGGCAATGAGAGGTCCCACGAATTTTGGGAAAACACGCTAGCCTTAATACGTGAATTAATTGCCCTGTGTGATTTCATGCTTCTATAAATGAAGAAAATGACTTCTGTTCCTTTTCTTTTTTCTTTCTTCTTGTTTTTATTACTTTATTATTACTCCCCAAAAGAAAGTTGGTTTGTGTTGACTGAAACTGGCGGAACCACCATACATTCTAATATCAAAGGGGAAAAAGTCATCTACAGAAAACCCAATTGAACATGCTTTGGACATAGTCGATAGCCTGGGGCGATCGGGAGAGAAGGACGATATCAGGAATAATGAACACGTGGCCAAGATGGCCCAGGAGATGGATTCTTTAAGGAAGGAAGTACAGCATATCACGGAACTAGCACATCTGGTCGTGACAATGCTCCCTCAACCACCTCGCTTTCCTTCTTTGGATTCAATTCCTCACCACTGTCCTTCCACATCACGCTTAAACAACAACACCTCAGCTTTAGTCCCCACCACTCAAGTCATACCTCCAGTGACCCCCGCTAACCCACCAAATCCCCCTATCCACTCTCCCTACGTACTACAGTACATTTAAACACCACAAATCCCTCCTATCACCACCAACACAACTCACACCCCTCCTCGTGATGGAGTCACTTTTACCACTCAACCATATCAGCACATACCTGTGGCACATACCGCCGCCCATGAGCAATATGTTCCTCCTGTATATGCCATTTCTAAACCTACCTTCACAGTGCCTGTCATGGTCAAGGTGCCTTATGAGATTGACCAATACACCGAGATGGAGAGGGAAGCCAGGCATAAGGAAGAGGAGTCATCATCTAAGTAGCTACAAATCTTGAGAAAACAAATGAAGAACCTCCAAGTCGCTTGAGAAAATGAAAGTTTGGACTACAAGGATCCATGTATCCATCCGGATGTGGATATGCCAGCAGGGTATAAGCCTCCAAAGTTTGATATCTTCGACGGAACGGGTGATCCCCACGTGAATTTGAGGGCATACTGTGACATGTTAGTCAGAGTAGGGAGGAATGAGAAGGTATGAATGAAGTTATTCATAAGGAGCCTGACGGGAGAAGCACTCACCTAGTATACTCGACAAGATCCTTGAAGCTGGAGAACTTGGCAAGATATGGCGGAGGACTTTATGAATCGTTTTTGATTCAACATAGAGATCACTCCGGATAGGTTCGCATTGTTAACCTGCAGAAAAAGCGATCTGAGTCATTCATAGAATATTCACCTCGATGGAGGTCAGAGGCCGCCAGGGTGCAACCTCTGCTGGACGACAGTGAATTAACCAAGTATTTCATCAAGGCCCAGGAAGGGATATACTTCGAAAAGATGGTAGGAATGATGGGACAGAAATTCCCCGAGCTGGTCAATATGGGAGATTTCTTAGAAGAAGGTATAAAATTTGGTAAAGTGCAGTCCATGGCTGCACTATAAGTGGCTAGCAAACAATCCAATCAGGGTCAATCGGTAGTGGAAGAAAGAAGAAAGAAGAGGTCTCAGCAGTCGTCCCATATTATCATCCCAACCCTCATCACGGACACTCTTCCTATTCCCCAATCAACCATTCACCACCACCCGCTTACGCACCAGTCTGTAACAACCGGTACTATTACCACCCTCAGCCCTAATACAACCCTCCTCGAGCCCACAACAACCCGAACCACAACGACCATATGCTCCTGTCCAAACCACTACCCACCAAAACCGACCCACTTAGGCACCATCCCCTCGTACCAATTTTGAAGAGAGGGGTACCAGAAATTATACCCTGATTGCTGAGCCTTTGGCCCAATTGTTTGAGAGATTAAGAAAAGCAGGATTGATACATCCAGTGGAAGGAAGGGTTCCTGAGTATCCCTCCAAGTATTTAGATGCAACTAAAAGGTGCGTGTACCATTCCAATGTGCCTGGGCATGATACTAAAGATTGTTTTAAGCTTAAAAATAAGATTAAACACTGACCAAGAGTAGAGCCATTCAGTGCACTCCGGCGCCGCTCAATGTGAATCGCAATCCGTTGCCAAATCAATGAAACCAGGGGTCAACATGATCACATCGGACGAAGAATATGATTTGAAAGGAACGATTGTCACAATAGGAAATGTAGAGGCTGCGAGGATCCCACCTCAAAGGACTCCAAATATTACAGTGCAAGTGAGATCTATAGTGATGGTTCAAACTTATCAGCGACAACCTGCCATTGCTATGCAGGCGTCGAAGAGAGTCAAGAATACAAAACTGTCGACGTACCAGCAGAAGGGGAAGGCCAAGATGACAAACTCTGCCACAACCCATGGTATGACTAGGACTGGGAGATGCTAAGCTCCTGAAGATGCAAATCGAAGGAACTTGGGAAGAGAGCAGATTCAAAGAAGGAACATAAACTACCTAGAAGCCGCCAAATTCTGGAAGAGAATGTCAACCAAAGAGTATTCCATGGAGAAGTAGTTGAAGAAAACTCCAGAGCATATATAAATCATAGAATTGGTGATGAGCTCTGACAGTCATAAGGATGCCCTATTGAAAGTACTTACTGGGATAAGCGTACCAAGCAACACCACCAGTGAGGCACTGGCCACAACAATCGGGAAAATGGTTGAAGCAAATATGATCACTTTCAGAAGAGACACTTTCTGTTGAAGGCGTAAGTCACAACAAAGCCCTTCATATCAGTGTCAAATATGGGGACAATGTTGTGTCCTGAGTGCTAGTCGATGGAGGGTCAGGAGTCAACATTTGTCCGCTCTCTACCCTGTGGGAGTTGGGAATCCATTTGAGGGAAGTCAAGGAAAGTCACATGAGAGTAAGGGCTTTTGATGGTTCGCAGAAGGATGTTATCGGAGAAATTTATTTGGCTTTGCAGATCGGGCCAGTTTAGTGTCCCATATTGTTTCAAGTAATGTATATCTCTTCTTCATACAATTTTCTGCTAGGAAGGCCATGGATACACATGGCAGGAGCCATCCATCCACTCTACATCAATGCATGAAGTTTGAGTGGGCATGTCAGGAGATCGTGGTCCATGGCGAATGGGGGCAATCAGCTTATCTGGAGCATGCTGTCCATTTATTGAAGGGCTAGACGGAGTCGCCTTCCATGCATTGGAAATCATGCAAACCACCGAAATAGAAGAAACTAAGCAAAACTTGGGAATATAGTTGCCATATAGATCCAAAATGGCTACGAGGGAGATGATGAAATTTGGATATAGAATAGGAACAGGGTTGGGAGCCAGATCGAACGTGATCACATAGCCAATTGAAGCTAATAGGCAGAAAGAAAGAGCCGACATAGGATATCGGCCTCCGTGGGGAAAGCTCATATGGGTAGCTCTGGAAAAAAGGTTTTGTACCAGAGCATATTTCAAGTCTGGGCTAGAGTTCAGTACCAGAAGATGACATCATTAATGGGATGGGAAAGCTGTTCGTGAATATGATTGAATAATGCTGTGAAGGAGTTAATATCAAGACACCAACCATCAGGGATGCTGAACCAGCGGAAGAGCTGCAGAATTGGATCGCCAGTCCATCTTTGGTCGCCAGGAGTCTTGGTAGTATGGAACTGTAAAAAGTTTTCGTTTTTGAAAAGCGCACGGTCAATTGTGGCCTGCACCGTGTGCTTCGTTTATACTTAGTTATTCTTTTCAATCAAAATGATAGAAACCCGCATTCCGCGATTGTGACATGTAATGAAACCGTCGAGCGCAACGACCTAGATTACAAGGAGTATGACGAGAGTATGATGCCAAACAATATCCCATAGGAGATCGAATAGTTGGAGATTTAGAAAAAGCCCAACCTCGAAGAAATGTAAGTGGTCGACGTCGAAAATGAAGAAGATGTGAAAGAAACAAGAACCAGCATTCATCTAGAAGTCGAGCAGAAGGAAAAACTGGTTGAGCTCCTCCAAAAATACATCGATGTGTTTGCATGGTCATGTGATGACATGGCGGGATTAAGTACTGACATTGTCTCGCATCGACTACCCACCTATCCTACCAGACTTTTAGTCAAGAAGAAACCTAGAAAAGTCAAACCTGACTTAAGTCTGAGGATAAACGAGGAAGTGACCAAGCAGATAGAGGCGAATGTGGTAATGGTCACCAATTATCCTAGCTGGTTGGAAAATATTGTCCCATTACCCAAGAAAGACGGAAAGAACAGGATATGCATGGATTACCGAGATATTAACAAAGCTAGTCCAAAGGATAACTTCCCTTTACCAAATATCCACATCCTCATCGATAACTGCACAAAGCATGATCTGCAGTCGTTTGCGGATTGTTTGGCTAGGTACCACCAAATCTTGATGCACGAGGAAGACGCAGAATAGACATCCTTCACCACACCTTGGGGAGTTTACTGCTATAGAGTCATGCCATTTGGTCTCAAGAATGCCGGTGCCACCTACATGAGGGCCATAACGATCCTTTTTCATGACATGATTCATAAGGAGATTGAAGTATATGTGGATGACGTCATCATCAAGTCTTGAAAGAGTTCAGAGCATTTGGACAACTTGAGGAGATTTTTCGAGCGCCTGCGGAGGTACAATTTGAAAAGTACGCGTTTTGAGTCCCTACTGGAAAACTATTGGGCTTCATTATAAGCAGGAAAGAGATAGAACTGTACCCATCAAAAATCAAGGCCATTTAGGAATTTCCACCACCCAGGAGTAAGAAAGATGTGATGAGTTTCCTAGGTAGACTAAATTACATCAGTCATTTCGTAGCCCAGTCCACAATAATCTGTGAACCCATTTTCAAGTTGTTAAAAAGGATGCTGCCACAAAATTGATAGAAGAGTGCTAGAAAGCCTTCGATAGAATCAAGGAGTATTTGTCAAATCCACCAGTGTTGGTTCCCCCCGAGCCCGAGATTCCATTGTTGCTATATCTGTCAGTCTTGGATAACGCCTTCGGTTGTGAGTTGGGACAACATGACGAAACTAGGAGAATAGAGTAGGCCATCTACTACTTAAGTAAGAAGTTCACGCCATGCGAGGCCAAATATACTTTGATAGAACGCACTTGTTGAGCTCAGACTTGAATCGCCCAGAAACTGAGGCATTGCATGTCAGCATACACTATGCATGTGATATCTCGGCTCGGCTCGCTCAAGTACATCTTTCAGAAGCCGATGCCGACCGGAAAGCTCTCTAAATGGAAAATTCTCCTCAGTGAATTTGACATTGTATACATAACTCAGATGGCTATCAAGGGGCAAACTTTAGCCAACCACCTCACAGAGAATCCGGTGGACGGGGATTATGAGCCACTCACTACGTATTTTCTTGATGAAGAAGTATTATTTGCTGGAGAAGATATTGTAGAATCATACCCTGGATGCAAAATGTTTTTCGATGGAGCAGCAAACTTTAAAGGAGTCGGAATTGGGGCAGCCCTAGTTTCGGAATTAGGACAGCACTATCCAGCATCAGCAAAGATAAGATTCCCTTATACCAATAATATGGCTGAATACAAAGCTTGCATCCTTGGGATCAAAATGACAGTCAACATGGACATGAAAGAACTTTTTGTCATAGGGATTCCGATCTACTGATACACCAAGTCCAAGGGGAATGGTCCACCGAAATGTCAAGATCCTTCCATACATGCACTGCGTGAAAGAGCTATGCAAGAAGTTCACGAAGATTGAGTTCAAGCACGTCCCTAGGATTCGGAATGAGTTTGCCTATGCCCTTGCAACTCTATCATCCATGATTCAGCATCCAGACAAGAACTACATCGACCCTATCGAGGTAGAGATCAGGGATCAACATGCCTATTGCTTCCCTGTAAATGAAGAGCCTAATGGTAAACCATGGTATCATGACATCAGGAAATTCCTTGCAACTAGAGAGTACCGGGAAAATGCTACAAATAGTCAAAAGCAAGCCTTCAAGAGGTTGGCGAATCACTTTTTCATCAACAGGGAACTCCTATAAAGGAGGACCCCAGATTTAGGTTTGTTGAGATGTGTAGATGCTGCCGAGGCAACCAGGTTATTGGACGAAACACATGCAGGAACATGTGGACCCTACATGAACGGGTTCACATTAGCCAGGAATATCTTGAGAGCTGGATACTTTTTGATGACTATGGAAAACGATAGTATCCGCTACGTACAGAAGTGTCACCAGTGCCAAATTCCCGGGGATTTCATCTAAGCTCCGCCGAATGAGTTGAACGCGATAGGTTCACCCTGGTCATTTGCCGTTTGTAGCATCAAATGGACATCACTTCATCTTGGTAGCTATCGACTACTTCACTAAATGGGTCTATCATCACTGATAATACAGCTAACCTGTCCGAAATAACATTGTCTGCAGATTCAGGATACCTGAGTCTATCATCACTGATAATACAGCTAACCTTAATAGCAACCTCACGAGAGAAATTTGTGAGAAGTTTAGAATCATCCATCGCAATTCCACAACCTACATACCACAAATGAATGGGGCACTCGAGGAAGCCAACAAGAATATCAAGAGGATTCTACGAAAGATAGTGGATAATCATAGGCAATGGCACGAGAAACTATCTTTTGCCTTACTGGGTTATCAGACCACCACGAGAACATCCACTGGGGCAACGTTGTACATGTTATTATACAGAACTGAAGTTGTGACACCTACAAATGTCAAGATACCATCTATTAGGGACATTCAAGAGACCAAGTTGGATGATGCAGAGTGGATATGGGTCAGACAGGAGCAACTCATGCTCATCGATGAGAAAAGAATGGATGCGGTATGCCATGGTCAGTTATATCAGAACAGGATGGCCAGTGCATTTAACAAGAGGGTGAAGCCTCGTTAGTTCACAACGGGGCAGTTGGTTCTGAAGAAAATCGTTCCCCACCAAGAGGAAGCCAAAGGAATGTTTGCATCGAACTGGCAAGGTCCTTACATGATTTACCGAGTATTGTTGGGTGGAACTCTAAACCTGGAAGAAATGGATGGAAGAATCAACACGAAGACCATAAACCCAAACGTAATCAAGAGATACTATGTTTGAAGACAAATAGAGTTAGGTTTTGCTGTAACAAAACCACGTTTAACATGACTTCCCATGGAGGGATACGTAGGCAACCCACGTAGGGTTCAGTTTCTCTCCCTCTTTTCGTTTGTAATAGAAAAACAAAATATCACTTTTGTATGTTTCTCCCGAACTACACCGGCTTGATTTCCTCAAAAAGGAATATGTAGGCAATCCTGATATGATTCAGTCATCTTTTGTAATTGAACTACATTCTGGCCTGATTCCATTTGGATACGTAGGCAGTCTGAGTCACACTCAGCCATTTCATTCTTAAGTCTTATCATTTTTGCATATATTGAAATCAAACTATGTCTTGACCTAATTCCATTTGGATGTGTAGGCGGCCTGAGTCAGGCTCAGTCATCTTCATCGTATTTTGTCATCATCCACGAACTACGTTCAGATCTAATTCCATTTTTGATGCATAGGCAAACTGAAAGGGTTCGGTTATAACCTTAGGAAAAACCTTTGTAATGAATTAGTTGAATTAGGACGCAGTCGCAACGGCAAGCAGTTGCATCGTCAAGCATCGTGAAGGATCAACATTAACGGGATCGAGTTTTCAAGAGAAGACGCTCGCATTTGGAGAGCTTTTCGTAGCATGTCATAATCCGGAACGACGACACTTGTCTTAAACAAAGCTTTTAAAAATTGTTTTTCTAAAAATATAGTAATTTGTTCCACCTACCAAACTTCGCGGCGTAACCATATCAAAGGGCAGGGCAAACCAACACTGTGGCCGACACAAACCAACTTCCCCGCTCCTACTAAGAACTTTTCTTTGAGTGCAGGATCAACAGGAAGCAAGGAAAATTTGGGACCACACTGGGGCAAATGATGGATCTGCTACTTTTCCAGGATTTCATCCTTTATCCTTTACTAAATTATTCTAGTATAGCTGAAGCTAATCCTTGAATATTCTGCAGGTACCTCGGAGTCAGATTGCTGATGCGAAAAAAGCCCACTGTACATAGCAAACTGCCTGCTCAACCAATCGGAGCACCTTGTACAAAATAAACCACTAGCTGAACTAACTGAAGCCCTGTATATAGCAAACCGCCTGCTTAACCAATCGGAGCACCTTGTACAAATGAGCTGCTGGCGTCACCAACTGAAGTCCTGCATATAGCAAATCGTCAGCTCAATTGATCGTAGCGCCCTGAACAAACCAAATGTCAGTTTTGCCAATTGAATCCTTGTATATAGCAAACTGTTCATTCCGCCAACGGAACAATCTGCATCGCCGCTCCGTCACAATGGAGGCCAGAATAGACTATCGCAAACCTCGTCACTGACGTTCTGCCGATCAATGGCCGCAACATAGCTTCGCAGTCAAGAGTATCTCTTGGTCATGCTTTTCTTCCCTTTACTATTACCTTGAACATTTTGACGTTTTTCTCATGTAGCTTCAGGCATGATTACAATTTAAGTCGATCACTCCCAAGCGGAGGTTATTTTACATTTTAGTGCAAAGCTCTCCCAACAAGTAGAGACGCACTCCACTAATCAAGCTCTCCCAATAACCGAAGACATTTTCTCAGTAAAGAGCTCTCCCAACAAGTGGAGACGCGCTCTCCAAGTCAAGCACTCCCAACAAGCGGAGACACTTTTCAATGAGCGGAACGGTATACACCCCGGCTAACAAATCGAGTCAAGTTCAAGTATCCCATCATCCCGATCCCAAATAATGGCTCGTCGACAGCCAGGCATCATCATTCATGCATCATTAACATCACATCATAATATATTCTGCATTGCAATATATGCGCATGTGTGAATTTCATTTTTTGCAGAAACAAATATCACAACTTGGAATTCTTTCTAAGCAGCAAACCAAACTACAACGATATGAGGGACAACAAACTCATTATCGGGCCAAGGATCCAAGTTCAGACACAAAACCACCAGTGGAACTCCAAATCTTCAAATCCTTCAAGTCAAGCCAATAAATTTAAGCTATCGTGAGTATCCAATTCTCCATCTCATTGTATCTTCATAATACGACATGTGTCAGTTCCTGCGAGCATCGTTTCCTCAATTACCTCACTCCAGAATTACATGAGGCCTGATCCTCGTTAAGCTGAGGTATGTAAGCAATTCAAAGCCAGAATTTGGCCCTAACTTCCCCAAAATCTTTCGAAATCTTCCTCAACTCTCCCTAAAACCACACAACCCGTAATCTTCCTTAAACCCTATGCCATCCCTGCAATGTATGCCTAAAGTCGGGACAATATTGGCTTTGGTTCAATTTCTTTGCCTGAAAGCTCTTTCATCGTCTCCGGTGAAAGAGGGACAACTATTGACAGCCAATTATAACCCTCCCTTTTAAAATTAATTTATTTATACTTAAATATTTACAATGAATGTCTTGAACGTATTTTCTAGCCATAAATACCTATTTTTACAAAATTAACTAGGTATTAGTTTTGAAATTAATAACCTAGCATTAGCATTATTTTAAATACACTTACTATGTTAATATTATTAAATAAATTTTAAATACATCACATATGTTTATAATTACTCCTTAATTCCTAATTAATTGAGCTACTGTGTTAATAATGCAATTAAAATTGTAATTTCATAAAAGCAAAATATTTAATAAATAACTAATTACAAAAATTAGTGGTATATTTGATATTTATAATTTTACTACATTTTATTAGAAATAATTAAGTTTATTTAATTTAATTCCAAAAGGGATTTAAAGGACTAAAGACTATAATTGCCCAATCCGGAAAATACCCGGTCCAAACAACCTATCTCTCTTCCAACATGGAAATCCATGACCTCCCCTTAGAACCAATGAGATCATGCCACGTCATTTGCCATCCTCATCACAAAGAAAGCACAACGAATCTGGACCGTTGATCTATTTCATCAACAGTCCACCTTTAATCTCCCTTTTTCTTTTATTACTTTAACCTTTTAGGATTTAATCTCAACCGTTTGATCAAGAAGATTGATCGGTCGCCTATTTTAGTGTTTTAGTATTTTATAAAATTATTATACCCCTAAAAATCAGGGCCGCTGATCAAATGATCCAACAACCCAGATCCAATCTCACATTTTTAACCTTAAGGATACCCCAAACCATAAATCATTTGCTTCAGAGACTGGCCGCCTCTCTTTCCCCTTTCTTCTTTATTCTCTCAAACCTACAACCCCATCAATCTCCAAAAACCTTGCACAAATCTGTGCAAGGTAACAAATCGACCAAGAAATCATGCTGTTTGTCTTCCTTAGCCGTGAATCCCACCGAAACTTTCCCCATTTCGTCGCTTCATTTTGAAATCCCTCAAATCCGAACCCTAACCTTAAAAGATAAAACCTCAACTCACCATTGATCTTTCAAATCCATGGCATGCATGGTCATTCATTTTGCTCCTGTACTGCAGATCTCATCACTCTTTTCAGTTTTACCATTCGACTTCAAAAGTCCTAATCGAAGAAGTCAGACCAAAAGGGTGAAACTTTAACTCGTAAGATCTTTTCCTCCGTCTTTTAAAATCGAAGCGAGCCTGAGATGCTAGCTGACTTCAATGTTGATATTTGACACCTAGCGGTCAAATGCAATGACCTCTGGGTATTAGGGTTCTGACTGGTGGTCTCTCATGCCTCAATGGTTTTCTTCCCTCCTCTTATGTAAAATCCCTTATGATTTCCCCTCTGTTCACTCTGATTTCACTCGCCTATGCTTGCATCATCTAGTAGTCGTCATCTTTCACTACTAAATTTGAATTCTTGCTGAAACCCTAAGCCATTAATGGCACTATAAAAGGGGCTTTCAATGTTCTCACCTAACACACAACAATAAAGACCTAACATCTTCAACCTACAGAGCTAGCACACTCAATGGACACAAAAAGCTATCACGAAATTACATAGAAAGATCTCGCTTTTAGTTTTGAGTAGTAAATTGAGCTAGGGTTCAAATTAGTTTCTTGTTTCTCTCTGATTTTGAATACACTGATTGGGTGAGTTCTTGATTCTATATGGCTAAACAAGAGCCTTTTGTTTGGTTTACTGCACAAAAGGAGGTTAGTATACCGCCATCTTCTCTCCTAGTTGCTTCATTTGAAAATCATGAACGTGTTATTGTTTTCCTGATTAACTGCTTAGTTTCTAATGTTTATTCAGCCTTTAATTGTTTATTTTGGTTCGTCACGACTTGTTAATAATCAATGATAAGTTGTTGTGTTTATCTAATGTTAATTAGGTAACTGTGTGACTTTAATGACCTCAATTTCTGTATTGAACAACCCATGTGTTTTAGTTGCTTAACCTTCCTTTATGATTTCTCACATCTGCCTAAGACTTCACACCTTACTCTAATGTTCTGTCATAATCTTCATGCTCACCATGCTGTTCTGTTCCTCTTAATATTTTGTTATAATCTTCATGCTTATCATGCAGTATTTTGAGTTCTGTTCCACTTAATATTCTGTTACAAGTCTCCATGATTCATCATGTTATATTCTCCTGAATTCTGTTACTCCGTATTTAGGTTTTGCTACAGTTATCATGTTTAACATACAACACCCTTCTAAGTTCTTCTATCCTACTTAGGCTTTTCTATTCTTCATGCCATATTCTTTGACTTCTGTTATGCTATATTTAGGGTTGTTATTGCAGTCTTCGTGTTCATCATGCCATATTATTTGAGTTATGTTATGCTATAATTAGGGTTGTTATTGCAGTCTTGATGTTTGACATGCCATGTTCTTTTAGGTTCTGTAATTCTAAACTTGGGATGTTGTCAGATGACTATAGATAGGGTATATATGAAGGTACATAGGATAACCCTGCCTCACTTTGTTAAGGTTCATGAAACCTGAGTGTTCAAAATTCTTTCATAAATGCCTGTTAGTTCTCAAGTATCCTTTGAATCCTCATCCTGAATGCTTTACATCCATGTTTAACTGTTAGTTGTAGACAGCCCTGCTGGAATGAATTTTCTTTTGAATACCAGTGGTATTTGTTATGATCGGCCTATCACCTGTGCATCAGATTATAGTGTCCTATTGTGGTTGAGTGTTGACTATTTCTGCAATTTGAATATGGCTCCATCATGCTTAGCTATTCCACCCAGTCTGTAAAGCTGATTTAAGTCTTTTAAGTGCGATGTTTACCTCTATTCTTAACCCCTAATAATACTAACAACCTGATTCTGCAATGTTTGGGAATCATCTTGTCTTGTGAGGTCTTGATCTTGATTGAGATCTCTGTATGTGTGGAAGTTTGGTATGAACCTTTGTTTATCCCTCATTTTGAACACTCTTTTTTTAAAAACTATGCTCAATCCATCCTTTCCCTTATTATTCTGGACTGAATCTGGTGTAAGGGAAACCTTCTACTGTTACTGGTCGAGTGCAATAACCAGCTTGTATCATTGTCTGAATCTGTACTTACAATCTCAAGGGATTCAAGTAATGTCATTAACCTTGGTGTATGCACATCTCTGACTAATGTTAAGGCATTAGTATCTGAATCCTGTTGTCTAATTTTTCAGCAACAATAGCATAAGTGTTCCTGTTGTCATATGTGCTTAGAAGTCTGACTTTAAAACATATTCAATATGTGCTTTTCTCATTTAATACTGAAGTATAGAGACTGTTTCTATGTGTTTTTCTTGCATTATTCTGCTAAGGAAAATATGCTTATGTGGTATGAAATGTCATAGTGGATGGTTTGCATTGAAAGGACCTCATTAGCATTCAAACCTATGGGGAAGAGTTAGTCATTTGTGGTTAAAGGTATTTGGGAGTAGAGTTTAATTCTAGGTTGGCTTGCTCTCCTCGGCACAAGCATTGCCCTGGGCCTTGAGACCCTTAGGAACTTTGAAGTGTTAGGGGCCTTTAATTCATTAACACTTATTACTCACCTTGGATTTGGTGTTTAATGGCAACGAAAGGTAATCAATATGGATTATTCATTGTACCCCGTCTCCACATTATCATGATTCCTTTAGCATTTTGATATTGCCAGTAACCTCTTCTTTTAGTCTTTGCTTAGTATGATTCCCTTAGCATTTAAACACTATTTGTGATTTTCTTTAGTCTTTTTTTACGAATTTTATATGTGGATATGTATATAATACTGTTATTCTAATGACCTTCTCTTTCATTTTTGGGCATGTACAATGATTTGGGCCTGTTGAGTTCTATAAGAACTTAGGCCCAAGTCCAGCTCTACTATGGTCCCAGATTTTGCCGTCGCTTGTCATTATTACTGCCGGGCTTGCCTATTGAGGCCCAAACCTCCCAGAGTCACTTCTTTCCCTTCACTTCTTTACTTACCGTTTTCGTTATTCTTCAGTTGCATTATTCCATTGCTCATTTTTTTTCCTGTTGTTATATCTCATTATGTACATGACAAGCATATATTGGATTGAATGTTTATCCTTATCTTTTAATTCATAAAATAACTTGGGCAAGCCTTAAAGAACTTAGGATTAAAAAGAAGCCTTAGTTAGCAATTAATTCTATAACCACTAATCACGAGCTTGTTATCAATTTATTATGCCTTGCTAACCTTCTCCTTAAATATTTTTGAAATCCAAAGGCTTAACAAAGGTGGCAGTCCTCTTTTCAAAGTGAAAAACAGAATTGCCGCGATTTAACCTTCCAAAAAGGGAATCAATTATTTTGAAGGATTAAGGTGCTGCTACCCTAAGACAAAGGCTTTCAAATAGTTTTCAACTTCAAAACTAAGGTATATCTTAGGATTATATTCATAACACTTTCATCACATTAGAATAATATGAATTTCCGAGATTTAGGAAACAAGTGCATTAACCTAGCTTCTTATGAACACTTTCATGACAAACGCTTCATTTTTTAAAGTCTTTTCAATTTTATATATACTAACGTTATATTCCTAAATATTTTCTTCAAGATCCACCCTCTTTAAACCATACTTTTCTCTTATAGATATTATGTCCTAATATATGGTAAGTTACACTATTTTAAGGCATAGTACAAATAATTAGTCGAAATCTAGTCTAAGTCCTATGGAGCTACCTCGGGTAGATTTAAAGGGGTGCCTAAAACCTTCCCCTTAGAAGAACAAGAACCCTTACCCATAATCTCACCGGTTAACAAACCAATAAAGAATATAACCTTTAGCAATTAAATAGGTATCCTAGATACCTTTAAATATTAGGTGGTGACTCTTTTTCATCAACAACAGATAAACCACAAGTTGAATCTTATTTTGACTAGTGCAAAATAGGGTGCATCACCTATAAATGAAAACAAGCTTAGAAGGTGTGTATATTATAAGGACTTGAATAAGGCATGCCCATAAGACTCGTTCCCTTTGCCTAACATCGACCAAATGATTGATGTGACGGCTCGGCTCGAGACGCTGAGCTTTTTCGACGTCTATTTCAGGTACAACCAAATATGGATGGACCCAGGCGACCAAGAGAAAACTTCTTTCATAACTAGGTTCGATACTCATTGTTATAAAGTGATGTCGTTTTGGACTTAAAAATGTCGGTGCCACGTATCAACGCCTAGTTAGCCGAATGTTCAAGGAACAGATAGGGAAATCAATGGAGATTTATATTGACGATATGTTAGTTAAGTCCCTGCGAGTAGAGGACCATTTGAAACATTTGCAGGAAACCTTCGACATACTAGGGAAGACAACATGAAGCTAAACCTGGAGAAGTGTGACTTCGGAGTCGGCTCGGGCAAGTTCCTTTAGTTTCATGGTATCTAATCAAAGAATATAGATCAAAATAGATAAAATAAAGGCCATAGAAGATATCACCATGGTTGACAACGTCAAGGCAGTACAGAGGTTGAACGGGCGGATAGCCACATTGGGCCGATTTATTTCTAGGTCGTAGGATAAAAGCCATCGATTTTTCTCGCTATCAAAGAAAAACAACGACTTTTCTTGGATCCGGAATGCCAAAGGGATTTTGAAGAACTCAAATGATACTTATAATGTCCTTCTTTGCTGCACAGCCCGAAGACGAACGAGCAGTTGTACCTTAACTTGGCAGTCTCTGAGGTAGCGGTAAGTGATGTCCTAGTTCGGGAAGAAGAGGGTACGCAGTTTCCTATCTATTATGTTAGTAGAACCTTAGGTGATGCCAAAACGAGGTATTCCCATCTACAGAAATTAGTGCTTGCCTTGTTAAGCTCATCTAGGAAACTAATAACATACTTTCAATGCCACCTTATATGTGTCATAACCTCGTAACTGCTAAGGAATGTTATGCATAAACCCGAGCTCTCAGGCCGGCTAGCAAAATGGGCTGTAGGGTTAGCGGGTATGATATTGAATACAAACCCCAAACAACTATAAAGTCTCATATTTTGGCAGACTTCGTGGCCGATTTCACATCGGCCTTGATCCTTGAGGTCGATAAAGAATTATTACTTGCCACGGGGACAAGCTCAGAGGTCTGGACCCTATTCACTAACGGCCCTTCCAATGTGAAAGGGTCCATGTTAGGAATTGTATTAAAACCACCACGGGTAATATAATAAGGCAATCTATTAGAACTGTAAAATTGACTAAAAATATAGTCGAATATGAGGCTATGATTGCAGGTCTAAAACTGGCTAAAATCCTAGGGGTTGAGGTAATCGAAGCTAAGTGTGACTCCTTCCTAGTTGTTAACCAAGTTAATGGGATGCTCGAAGTCAAAGAAGACCGGATGCAGAGATACTTGGATAAGTTACAAGTGGTATTACATTGGTTCAGAGAATGGACATTACAATATGTGCCCCGAAATTAGAAAGCGAGGCCTATGCTTTGGCTAACTTAGGATTGCCAGTCGACTTTGACGATTTTAACTCTGGAACGGTGGTGCAATTGATGAGCTCGGTGATAGAGGAAGGTCATGCCAAGGTGAACTCGATGAGTTTTAATTGGTATTTGAGAAACAAATACACAAACAACCTTCAGAAGGGGAAGTTGCCATCAGATCCTAAAGAATCAAGGGCCTTTCGAACTAAGGCTGCCAGGTTTAGCTTACTTGAAGAAACTTGTACCGTAGATTGTTTTTCGGACTGTTAGCAAGGTGCTTAGGGCCTGGGGAGATCGATTACTTAATGAGGGAAGTCGACGAGGGCACTTGCAAAAATCATTCAGGAGCAGAATCGTTGGTTCGAAAATTGGTCAGGCCCGGATGTAATGAAATGGAAAAAGGATGTGAAGGACATTGTTCAAAAGCGTAACAAATGTCAAAGTCATGCCCCGATGATCTACCAACCAGGAGAGCTGCTTCACCCCGTCCTTTTCCCTTGGCCATCCATGAAATGGGGATGGACATCGTTGGCCCTTTACTATGGGCACTCGGAAAAGCACAGTACATCTTGCTCCTGACGGATTATTTCTCCAAGTGGGTTAAAGCACAAGCGTTCAAGAAATTTAGAGAAAAGGAGGTCATCGACTTCATCTGGGATCATAGAATATGCTGGTTCGGGATACCGACCGAGATCACGTGTGACAACGAGAGACACTTCATCGGCGGCAAGGTCAAAAAGTTCTTTGAAGATCACAAAATCAAAAAGATTCTATCGACCCCTTATCACCCGAGTGCGAACAGTCAAGCAGAGTTGAAAAACAAAACTATACTACAGAACCTGAAGAAAAGATTAACCGACTCAAAACTAAATTGGAAGGAAATTCTGCCCGAGGTCCTATGGGTATATCGAACAACTTCGAGGTTGAGTACCGGTGAAACACCATCCTCTCTAGTCTACGACATAGAGGCTTTGATTCTGTTAGAGATAGGAGAACCAAACTTAAGGTTCCGATATTCTATGGAGACATCGAACGACGAGGCCATGGTCACAAGTCTAAATTTAGGAAACGAAAGGCGAGAAGCCGCCCTAGTTCGGTTAATAGCTCAAAAACAGCAAATGGGAAGATACTACAACCGAAGGGAAAACCTTCGATACTTCCAAGTCGAGGAATTGGTATTGAGGAAAGTCACACTGCATACTAAGAACCCGAATGACAGGAAACTAGGCCCGAAATGGGAGGGACCAAACAGAGTCATCGGTATAACCGGGAAAGGCTCGTACCAACTCGAGTCCGAAAATGGTGTACAATTGCCCAACCACTGGAATGTGGCATACTTAAAGCGGTACTACTGCTAAGGTATGAACACATAAATTTCTTTATAGTTTATTATGCTTTGAACTAACCCATGCAGGTACTCAATCGAAGTCAAATCCAAAGATTATGTTCAAAAGCACGTGTTGCACTCTATTTCCCTTCGACAAGTTTTTTCCCGAAGTGGTTTTATGGAAAGGTTTTTAATGATGCAATAGTAAGCGTGCCACCCTAGTTTTGAATACGGTCTAAAAGACCGGGGACCGTAGATCACGCATATCGGATCAATAGTGCTTGAGCCCTCAAAATTCAGTCTCGAGTACTAGGGGACTATCACACCCTAAGTCAAGAACCGAAGACCTAAGTTCAGAAATTTCGATGGTAGTCCTATTTGACCTCGAAAGATAAAGCTTGAATATTAGGACGTATTGTACGAGTCAAACGATCTAACGAACCGTGCCCATATAGCTCATTCTCGCCATGGCATATAGCCTTTGTATCTAATTACTTACACTGCAATTAAAGTAATAAAATGAATTTCGCCTTCTATGTTTCATCGGTTCACATTTGCACAAACAATGTTATTGTTACGTCACGTAGAATGAATATTGGGTTCAAAACCTTCTAGGCCCACGAGCCACCATTAAACGGGGGCATGAAACCTCGAAGGAAGTAAGAATCCACGAGACCGTGCCCAACCGTCTAAAGACCCCTGAGCCTACGGTCACCCCAAATCGGGGATTGCCACCCGACAGTAAGGTCGGGAAAATCGGGCTACTAAATCCCGATGGCACTGAGCCTACAAGGCAGGGCCCCGAACATGAAACGTCCACGACCAACTTAACATACGAAGCCTTTAGAGCTTCGGTCACAACGTATAAATGGCTCAGAGACGTCTGAGTTCATGCATAAAAAGTAACGCCCTTACACATTTTAAATCCATAAAAGATTACTCCCAACCTGATCAAGTCAACCGGTCTCAAATTAATGCCGTGAAAAGAGCCACCTTCGGCAAAAATTAGTTGTGTCCAGATAAATCATTTGAATATTTGAACAAAGATTTTGTTTTATTTTTTATCGGGTCCTCCGAAGTCAAAGCAACTCGAATTCATCACTTAATCCAGGCCTTATCCGACTTTGGAAGTTAAACAATTTAAGCAATGTCAAATTCTATGCTAAGGCATCGATGTTATATTAAGTCTGAGACACAAGTTATGTATCCTAAGTCGTAAACATGAGCAAATGCAGAAAAGTTAAAGGACATAATATATAGCCGAAGGGAAATTTCATATATATATTTACCAAAATGTATTTAAAGAGGCACTGTAAAATGACTCCAAAGTAAAAAGCATACAAATACAAGAAAAGACAAAAATAAGCTAAGGCATTCCCTGCTTAGTCTTCATCAATGCAAAACTCACTATCCGAGCCATCAGGCTGGTACCTCGCTTTGGCCTCGGCTTCGAACCTCTTAGACTCTTTGATCTCGGCCGCTAGTTCATCCCCCGGGCTTGGATCTCCTCTAAAGTCTCTCTCTGGGATAGCCACTTCACGTATTCAGCCTTCGTTATTAGACCGGCCTCGACTACCTCTACATCATTCTTGTACTGGGCCGGCATGTCCTGGGCTTCCGAGGCCTTGTTCAAAGAAATATCCAATCTTGATTTCAGCGCCATGTACTCTTGGCCAAGAGCATCACATTCTGCAACGGCCAAGGCAAGCTATGCCCGGAGCTCCTCATTCAGCCAAGACCATTTGTCGGACTTCTCTCTCATCACTCAGAGTTGAACTTTGGCCGATGCCAGGTCCTCATTGGTGGCATCTAGCTTTGATGCTAGGAGGTCCATTCTGCCCCTTAGCTCCTCAACTAATGCCTAGACCTTGTTCATCTCGAACCTATGCTAGTCGATCAAGACTATTTTCTGCTGGACCTGCGAGGTTGCGGCATTAGCATTTGCATTTAAACTCTTGAAATTGATCTAGGGCACTTTTATCTTTTTATCAAGAAGGGCATGGTCCCGTTTCGCTTTTGAAGCCTCATTTTGGGCTTTTTCCTTCTCGGCTTGTAGGACGGAGCGGTCAACCATGTCCCTAAGGATTTTATCCTTTTTCTCAAAGAGAGATTTGTACATCTCCTTTGGTCAGACCTGCTCCTTGAGCTCGAAAGAGAGGAAGGCATACCCTATTCAGCACCTCCTGAGCCTCGTTGAAGAGACTGCGCCCGTCTATCTCGTTCATCTTCACTTGGTCCTCTTCAGTTACCAAGGAACAGAGATAGCTAGACACTCCGACTGGCCCGGATAGCATGCTAGTATCCGCCAGTACTGTGAACACGACCGTCGTCATACGGTTAGGGTCCACACTAAGGGCGTGAAACTGCTTCTCGAGCTTTGAGGTCAAACTCGGCTCACTTGACCCCGGTTGTATGACCCTTTTCGGGATCTCCAGGTGGCCAAAGCTAGAGTAATCCTCTAGCATACCGATGTCCACACCCTCACAAAACGAGTTGAGAGCTTCATCCACTGCCCAGGACAGCCAGTTGGTTTTTCTTCAACAGCTCGAGCATCATTTAGTGTAGCCTCCAGCCGTGGTGGCGATTCTTGAATATGGATGACGATGTCTCGTCAAGACTAGTTGTTCTCGATATCGGAGGGGCATCTTTAGGAGAAGTGGCCACATGTTCCTCCTCGGGCTCCCGAGATGAGGAGGATTCAGCCTTACGATCGGCCCCCTTCGAGACTACTGGCTCCTTTCCAGCGTAGATCGATTCATGAATGACAAATTCCATGTCATCGTCATCCTCGAGGAAGTCCTTGAGCCGATGAAGAGCTTCGGAATCTAGGACCCGGGCACTCGAAGCTTTCTTGGTGCTTTTTCTGACCTTGACCATGATCCTTTTCTTCTTCTTAGCCTCGGCAAGAGCATCTAAGGAGTCAGAAGACCTTTTCTTCTTTTTCGATATGCCTTCCTTCTTCGCAGCAGCTTCGACAGTAGGCTGTAGTGAAGCAGAGGGCTTTGTAGAAGGGTCGAGGCCATAGCCTTGGTGGTTTCACGAAGTTTAGTATTCTTGGGAAAACCCGTGGGAGGGAAAGACTTAGTCAAAATAATGACAAAAATAACCGAAAGGGAGATTCAACCGAAAGAAGAGGGGCACTCACCATGAGAACGAATCTCCCACTTGCCTTTGGAAAGCTTGTGCCACTCACGCTCGAGATAGGTGAGTTCTTTGCGCTGATGACCGATTTTGACCCTCCCTTTAGAATTTAATTTATTTATACTTAATGATTTACAATAAATATTTTGAAAATATTTTCTAATCAATAATACATATTTTTACAAAAGAATTAAGTATTAATGGTGCTGAAATTAATAATTTAGTATTATGTAATTACAAATATATCATACTTATAGTTTTGAGATTATTAAAATAACCTTTATATACATTACATAGGTTCTGCAACTAATTTAATAAATTATACTTTAATTTTTTAGTTAATTAGCTTACTAATTCAAAATTATTGCCATAATTTAGAAAAAAAATATTTTTATAAATAATTAATTAATTACACTAATTAGTAGTGTATATGATAATTATAATTTTCATTGCATTTTATTGAAAGTGATTAAGTTTATTTAAATTAATTTCAAAAGGATCAAAAAATAAAGGCTACAATTGTAATTTCTTAGTTAAATACAAAGTGGTTGTTATTTAAATCATTTTTAGCCCAAATGTCATGCCCAATCTGGAACTGACCTAGTCCAAATACCCCATCTCATTTCACTTTAGCAATCCATTCCAGTCTTTTTAAACCAATAACGATGTGCCACGTCACCCGCCTCTATCACTCACACAACAAACACAATGAATCCAAGCCGTCCATCCTATAGATCAATGGCTCAAATTTGTCTCCGTTTTTCCTTTAATTTTAGTACTCAATCAAACCTAATCTCAAATGTCCAAATCCTTCCGACGGCCACCATTTAATCTTTTTTTAATCTAGTAATACCCAAATTATCAGAGCCATAGATCAAGAGATCCAACGGCCCAGATCAATCCCACCTGTTTAAACCTAGAGACTCAACACCAATTATCCTCAAGCCCTAATCATTCCTCACAAGACTCGACCGCCCCTTTCCTCTTCATCTCTTATTTCTCTCAAACTCACCAGACAAATCAATCTAGGAAACCTTGCACAAATTAGTGCAAGGTTACGAATCAAACCATAAATCATTCTTATTGTCATCAAAATCCGCGAATCCTGCTATTTCTTTCCTCTTTCATTGTTGGGATTCAAAATTCCCAAATCCGAAAAACCCTAACCCAGAAATGAAATTTCAAATCGCCTGTGGAATTTCAAATCCATGGCATGCATGGCCATCCGTCTTGTCTCTGTACTACGGATCTCGTTATTTTCTTTTCGTTTCCACCATTTAATTTCAAAAGACCTAATGTTGAAATTATAGACCAAAGAGTGAAATATCAGATCGTCTGAAATTTCTTATGTTCTTTCAAGTAAAAGCACACGAGAAGCCTCCTTAGAACTTCATCATGACGATTTTTTACCCAAAGGTCAAATGTAATGACCTTTAGGTTTTGGGGCTTTGTTCGATGGGTCGTTGCCATCAACAGTCTGAACTCTACTCAGGTAAAATCAACTATTGTTTTTCACCTCTACTCTTTTTTGATTTTCACTTGATTTGCTCGCATCATCTACCTTTTGTCACTTTCCACTCGCCAATTTGAATCTGCCGGAACCCTAGACCTCGAGGCACTATAAATATGAGCCTTAATGGCTCTTACCTAACAACACCTAACAATCTAAAAACATCAATACACAATACAATAACAGTTATAATTTCTTAATCGAAGCCTATGTTCTTAATCGATTTCTGATTTGTCTCTTTTCCGATTCTAAGCACTACATTGGTCAGATTTTTGAGTCATGGATTCCTAATATCTAGATAAGAGCCTCGTTTGGTTTGCTTCCTAAAAGGAGCTACTGTTGTTTGTCTTCACTACCTGCTGGGTTTACTTCCTTTCAGGCCCAAACCCAGAGTCACCTCTTTCCCTTATCTCTTTAAGTCTACTGATTATTCTCATATATATATATATATATATATATATATAACACTTGTTTATGCTTTTTCTTTATGTCCTTTGAACTATGTTAACAATCTAGGCAAGCTCTAATGACATAGGATAAAAGAAACATTATGACTTAATAACAATCATTCTAGTTCGTTAATCATTTCTATTATTCACTTCTTAATCTTTACGAATGAATCTTTCATGAAGTCTTTTGAAACTAAGACAACGTTCAAAAAGGTCGATAGCCTTCTCTACCAGAATTGAATGAACGCTGCTACCCAACAATAGGTTTCAGATGATTTCTCAAGTCAAATGTGAGACTTGAGAATCAAGGTATACCTAAGGCCCACTTCTTTAAACACATTTACTTTACTAGAGTAATATAAATAGCCACATCAATTTAAAAGATAAAGTGTTTTAAAACTTAGTCACATCTTACAAGGTTTTGCAAATACAAACATTATAGATATACTTCTAAAAACACTTTCAATCATATAGATGTAAACATTGTTTTAAAGGCTTTTATAAATATATACCCTCTTTTCAAAATTACGTATATTTGTTTTCCAAGTGATAGGTTTTAAACTAGATATACAATAAGCTATACTTTTAAAGCACTAGTTACGTAGAATATAGACATTTAATTCCTTAAACTTAGTCTACGTCCTATGGAGCTACCTCAGGTAGATTTTAAGGGATGCCTAATACTTTCCCTTTAGAAGAACAAGAACCCTTAACCAAAATCTCACTGGGTAGAAGACTAATAGGGTAATAACATGATAACTAAAACAGGTAGCCTAGTATACCTTTAAAAATGAGTTGGTGACTCTTTTATTCATTAACAGGTAAACCACTAGTTGAATCTTGTTTTGACTCGTGCAAAGTAAGGTGCAATGACATGGCGACTTTGCTGGGGATTTCACACTTAGGTTCTGAACTTAGTAGACTTAGACTAGACTTGGAATTTAGGATTGTTTGTACACTGCTTTAACTATGTTTAATTTGCAATTGTATGCTTACCTGGCTTACTTGCTCATTATGCACATGCCTGCTTATTTTGAATGTTATCGCTAACATCCCACTATCTGTTGCCACTTTATATATACTGTCATCACACTCATTTCTAACGAGTCTTGGCCGTACACACTATCACACAAAATGGCGCACGAGGGTTGTCTTTTACATCCCTCTGAAACTTCTTTCAAAATTCTTTAGTTTTAGAGAATGACTTTATCATTTCAACTGACATAATTTCTCGCAGTATTCAGTCAAACTCAAAATTAAGAAACACTCTTCTCTAGCAAACATAGGTCATATTGCATAAACCTTAGGTGGGTTGGTCCTTGGCATCGACACACAATTAGGAAAGCCATCCTAATGTCAACGGGTCATGCATCCAACGACATGATTTTTGTAGAAAGACGAACTAATCATGATGAGACACTTAAGATCCGAAGCAATTATTAATTAGACCCTTTTCTCTACCCTCTTCAAAAATGGAGATCAACCAAAACATTTCCGAGATCAACATGGTCAAGGGAGCACCGCACAAGCTAAAGCAATGGTGGAAGAACATCCACCGAGAGCATGGAGATGAGCTCAGGACGCACCTAGGAGCATTGACTGCCTTGCTGAACATCCGGGCTGACAGGGTGCTTACCCATTTGCTGGTAAAGTTCTGGGATCCGGCCAAAGTAGTTTTCAAGTTTGCAGATTGTGAGTTGGTACCAACGTTAGAAGAAGTTACAAGTTTCACAAAGCTGCCATTTACAGTGATGAGGTCGATACTATCGGTTACCATGCCTGACTAGTGGTTTCTTGATGCTTTGGGTCTGGCAAATAGTCGTGGTTTGAGAAACATTAAAGATAGATGGGTAAGCTCGGACCTATTGTTTGACATGTTTGGACATCGTGATAGTTATGAATGGTACTTCGTAGATTTTTAGTGTGATCAGGCAACATGGGAAAGTTTCCGACCCATAATCTTCTCTTTGGCGCTGCTAGGATTGTTGGTTTTCCACAAAGAAGAGGACGTTTCAATATCAACTTGCTGCATACGGTCTTCGCAACATTTTAGGCAACCTCCAAGCCACCTTGGTACCTATGGTGTTAGCAGAAATTCTTAGAGCATTGTCGGCATGTTCCTGGGGGTACAATTTCTTCAAGGGCTGCAACTTATTGCTTCATATATGGGCCACATAGCACTTCTTTAAACGAGAGGCCATAGTTGACTACTTTGTGGGCATTAGCAACCTAATTCGAAGTCACAGTGAGAGAATAAGGCATTGAGTCTCCGCGCATGGACATGAAGAATGGAGAGAGATGCTGACAAATTTAAGTAGAGAGTGGATCAATTGGAAGCTATCATGGCTGAGCGGTAGGGCAATTATAAGGACTCCCCAGAAGTATTTTATCGAGATGATAGGACTCGACGACATCCAACAATACTCACCCTTAAGAGTTCTCAGGCAGTTTGGGTTGATTCAGGATGTAGCTCTCTAGATAAGGACAACTCTGTATGAAGACGAGTACAATGGGCAGATCTTGATAGCAAGGATGAGGATACTTCAGGAGGAGTGGAACGATCTAGTCACAATGCCAATGGATCAGAATTCGTGGTGCACTCCGGAATATTATGTCTGGATCGATGAAGAAGATGAGCTAGCCTGACCAAGCAGGGAAGGAATAGCTTGGCTGGAAGATGCAGTGGCAGCTTTGAAAATCTATCATGAGATTTTGCCACACTACCACGTGACTACCTCCATGCACCGTTGAGTGGTCCCAAGGTCAATTGATCACACGCTTCCACCCCCTGAGGATGATGACTGAGTGGTTGAATGTATACAAACTGAGTATGAGACAGAACTAGAGGAAGACCTAGAGGAGGAGCCCGAGATCAATGATGATGAAGAAGAATTTGAAGAAGACCTGAAAGAAGAACCAGAAGAAGAAGAAGAGATGGGGAATGATTCCGGGGACTGTTATTAGAAGTTGGTTGATTTCACTCCTTTTCCCACCTTGTATCTTTTATCTTGAACCTTTTCATTTCCCTAAGGGCACGTTTGTTTGAGCCCATATAATCCTATGAATGTTGAAAATAATGATGTAACCTTTACTCCCGCCTATTACAATCCAAACATTATCAACAAAAACCAAATTTGCTTCGGATCTCAATGTGTCAAATCTGACTATTTGTCAAAATTCGTGATATAGGCCTACCTCCGGCAAAGAGAGGTCCCTCAAATTTTAGGAATTGCGCTTGCTTGAATACGTGAACTAACTGCTCTATGTGCCTATATTTGTGCAAACACTGAAACTGACTTCCGTTCTTTTTCTTTTTCTTCTCTTTTCTTGTATTGCTTTATTATTATTCCCCAAAAGAAAATGTTGGTTTGTGTTGAACCAAAACTGGGGCACCACCGTACAACTTAAGATCGAAAGGAAGATGTCAGTGATAGATAACCCGATCGAACACGCTCTGGTAACAGCGATAGCCCGGGGCGTTCGGGAGAGAAGGATGGTACGCTAAATGACGAACATGTGGCTAGGATTTCCCAACAGATTGAATCATTGAGGGAGGATGTACAACACATTTGGGAATTGGCACATCTGGCCTTGACGACACTCCCACAACCACCCCGTTTTCCTTCTCTTGGTTCAATCCCTAACCATTTTCCTTCAACTACTCCCTAAGCAAACAATACCCCGACTTCAGTCCTTACCACCCATATTATACCCTCAGTAACCCCTGCAAACCCACCAAACCCTGCTATACACACCCCTGACATACCAAATTATGTTCAAACATCTCAAAATCCCCCACTTGCTACCAACACAGATCATACTTCTCCTCACGATGGAGTCAGCTTCACCACTAACCAAACCGAGCGCATACCCGTGGCATGTACCGCTACACATGAGTGATATGTTCCTCCAGTATGTGCCGTTTTAGAACCCACCTTCATAGCAACCGTCACGGTCAGGCTGCCTTATGAAGTTGATCAATATGCAAATGGAAAGGGATGTTAAGTCTAAAGAGGAAGAATTAGTGTCCGAACAATTACGAGCATTTAAAAAACAAATGAAGTTTTAGATTGCTCGAGGGAGCTAAAGTCAAGATTATGAGGATCTGTGTATCCACCATGATGTGGACATGTCGATAGGGTACATGCCTCTAAAGTTTCATATCTTTGATGGGTCGGGTGATCCCCATGCCCACTTAAGAGTCTACTGCGATAAGATAGTTGGAATAGGAAGAAACAAGAAGTTGAGGATGAAGTTGTTCATAAGGAGTTTGACATGGGAGGCACGTACTTGGTACACTTGCCAGGATCACCAAAACTGGAGGGAGTGCCAGGATATGGGAGAAGATTTCACGAACCGCTTCTGGTTTAATATAGAAATTACCCCTGATAGGTTTGCTATAGTAAACTCGCAGAAGAAGCCATCAGAATCATTTCAAGAGTATGCACTCGATGGAGGTCGGAGGCTGCCAGAGCAAAACCCCCATTATATGACATCGTGTTAACTAACTATTTCATCAGTGCTCAAGAAGGAATCCACTTTGAGAAAATGATGGGCATGATGGAGAAAAAGTTCCCTGAACTTGTTAAAATGGGAGACTTTTTAGAGGAAGGTATAAAGTCCGACAAGGTACAATATATGGCCGCATTGCAAGCAGCTAGCAGACAAATCACTTTTGGTTCAATAGGCAGCGAATAGAAGAAAAAGGAAGAGGTATCAATAATCATTCCCTATTACCAGTCTAATCCACACAATGGAAACAAATCTTACTCTCCAAGCACTCATTCCCCACACCTATCTACTTATGCTCTAGTATACAACACACAACCATACTACAATCCTCAACCTCAATATAACCCACCTCGTGCCCACACAAACCCAAATCCACCATGACCATACGCTCCAGTCCAAACTACCACTCATCAAAATCGACCCGCCTATGCACATTGACCTCACCCAAATTTTGACGAAAGAGGTCCTAGAAATTACACCTTGATTGCTGAACCTTTGGCTCAACTTTTGAAAGATTGAGGAGATCAGGCTTGATAGATCCGATAAAAGGAAGGGTTCTTGAGTATCCTTGAAAATACTTTGATTCAACCAAATGGTGCGTCTACCACTCAAATATATAGGGGCAGGATACCAAGGATTGCTTCAATCTAAAAAAATGAAATTGAGTCACTGGTCAAAAGCGGAGACATTCAGTGTACCCCAGCTCCGCCCAATGTGAACCGTAACCCGTTGCCGAACCACCGGAATCAAGGAGCTAATATGATCACCCTAGATGAAGAATATGACCTAAAAGGAACCATCAGCACAATAGGAAACACTGAGGCTCCCACCTCGAAGGACTCCAATGATCACCGTACAGTTAATGCCTACAGTGATGGTCCAGACTTAGCAATAATAGTCCACCACTGCCATCAGAGTTGAAGAGGATCGGGAGTACAAGACAGTCCCATGAATATATTAGCAGAAAGGGAAAGCCAAGATGATAGATTGCGAAGCTGCTAATGGAATGACCAGGTCAGGGAGGTGTTACGCTCCGGAGGAAGTAAACCAAGGGAATCCAGGAAGGGAACAGATTCAGAGAAGGAATATAATAGATCCAGAGGCTACAGAATTCTGGAAGAAGATGTCAACCAAAGAATACTCTATGGAGGAACAATTAAAGAAAACCTCAGCGCAACTATCAATCATGGATCTACTGATGAGTTCTGACAGTCACAAAGACGCCTTGATGAAAGTGTTAAGTGGAGTAAGCGTGTCGAGCAACACTACCGGTGAGGCACTGGTGGCAACTATCGAGAAGATGGTTCAAGCAAATATGACCACCTTCTGAATAGATGAGCTTCCTATAGAGGGCGTGGGTCACAATAAAGCTTTACATATCACCGTCAAATGTGGAGATAAGGTGGTGTCTCGAGTACTTGTTGACGGAGGATCAGGAGTCAATATGTGCCCCCTCTCTACCTTACGAGAGTTAGGTATTCATCTAAGAGAAGTAAAAGAAAGTTATGTGAGGGTAAGAGCTTTTGACGGGTCATAGAAGGACGTCATTGGGAAATCAATTTGGCTCTGCAAATTGGACCAGTTGAGTTTCCCATACTGTTCCAAGTGATGGACATTTCATCCTCATATAACTTATTGCTAGGAAGACCTTGGATACACATGGAAAGGGCAGTCCTGTCTACCCTACACCAATGCATGAAGTTCGAGTGGGGTTGTCAAGAGATTGTAATCCACGGTGAATGGAGCCAGTCAGCTTACCTGGAACATGCAGTTCCATTCTTAGAAGGATTGGATGGGGTTGTTTTTCATGCAATCGAGATCATGCAAGCCATGAAAATAGAAGAGACCAAGCAAAATCTTGGTATGCAGTAACCATACAAATCAAAGGTGGCTATGAGAGAAATGATGAAGTACGGATATAAACTAGGAACCGGGAGCCCGATCAAATGGGATAAAAAAGTTGACTGAGCCAAGTGGGTAGAAAGGTAGAGCTGGCATAGGGTATCAGCCTCCGACTGGAAAGACTTATACCGGTAGCTTCGGGAAGAAAGCTTTTGTGCAGAGTGTGTTTCCGGCCCAGGTCAGAGCTCAATACTAGAGGACGACATCGTCGATGGAATGGGAAGACTGCTTGTGACCATGATCATGGAATGATGTGACAAAGTTGATATCAGGACACCGACCATTCAAAATGCTGAACCAGGAGAGGACTTGCCAAAATTGGACCACCAACCAGTATTTGGTTTGTAGGGAGTCTTGGTAGTGTGGAATTGTAAAACTTTTGAAATAAGCGCACAGTCAATTGAAGCTTGAACCATGCCTGTACCTTTTTGTCATTGTCCTCCTTGAACGCTCAAACGTACCTCTTTTGATGAAATAAAAAGAAATGCTTTCTTAAAATTATTTCAAACTTTTGCTTCATTTATACCTAGTTTCTCTTTTCAGTAATCAAAACGATAAAAACCCGCGTTCCGCAATTATGACATGTAACAAAACCCTCGATCAAAGCGATCCATATTACGAGCAATATGACGAAAGCATGATGCTAGATAATCTCCTACTAGAGACCGAACATCTGGAAAGCCAGAAAAAGACTAACCTTGAGGAAACAGAAGTAGTCAACCTGGGAAGCGAAGAAGATGTGAAAAAAACTCGAATCAGCATCCATCTAGAGGCGAAGCAGAAAGAACAATTGGTTGAGCTCCTTCAATAGTACATCGACGTATTCGCATGGTCATATTACAACATGTTTGGGTTAAGCATCGACATTGATTCGCATCAATTGCCTACAGATCCTTCTAGACCGACAATCAAATAAAAACCTAAAAAATTCAAGTCAGATTTGAGTTTGAGGATAAAAGAAGAGGTAGCCAAGCAAATAGAGGCAAACGTGGTGAGGGTCACCAATTTTCCTACATGGTTGGAAAATATCGTACCGCTATCAAAGAAGGATGGGAAGATCAGGATGTGTGTGGGTTATCGAGATATCGACAAGGCCAGCCCGAAGGACGATTTCCTTTCACCAAATATTCATATCCTCATCGAAAATTGCGTGAAGCATGAGCTGCAGCCATTCGTGGATTGTTTCAATGGATACCATCAAATCCTGATGCATGAAGAAGATGCAGAGAAGACAACATTCACTATGCCTTGGGGAGTTTACTGCTACAGAGTCATGCCATTCGGCCTCAAGAACGCTGGTGCTACTTACACGAGGGCCATGACAACCCTCTTTCACGACATTATCCACAAAGAGATCAAAGTATATGTGGATGGTGTCATCATGAAGTCTCAAAAGAGTTCAGAAAATTTGGACGACCTGAAGAAGTTTTCGGAATGCTTGCGGAGGTATGGTTTGAAGTTGAACCCTGCAAAATGCGCATTCAGAGTCCCTGCTAAAAATTGTTGGGTTTCATCGTTAGAAGGAAAGGGATAGAACTGGATCCTTCAAATATTAAAACCATTCAAGAATTGCCACCACCTAAAAGCAAGAAAGATGTGATGAGTGTCCTTGGCAGGCTGAATTTCATCAACCGATTCATAGGCTAGTCTACAATAATTTGTGAGCCTATATTCAAGCTGCTGAAAAAGGAAGCTGCCACAAAATGGACAGACAAGTGTCAGAAAGCCTAAAACAAGATCAAGGAGTACTTGTCAAATCCACCAGTGTTGGTTCCTCCTGAAACCGGAAAGACACTGTTGTTATACCTGTTAGTCTTGAACAATGAATTTAGACACGTGTTGGGACAACACGATGAGACTGGGAGAAAAGAGTAAGCCCTCTACTACTTAAGCAAGAAGTTTACACCATGTGAGGCCAAATACACTCTGATAGAGCGCACTTGTTTTGCCTTGAGTTGGGTCGCCCAGAAGTTGAGGCATTACATGTCAGCATGCACCACACATCTAATATCTCGGCCTGAACCGCTCAAGTATATCCTTCAAAAGCCGATGCCTACAGGAAAACTGGCCAAATGACAGATTCTTCTCATCGAATTTGACATTGTGTACGTAACACAGAAGGCCGTCAAGGGACAAGCTTTAGCTGACCACCTTGCAGAGAATCCAATGGACAGGATTTGGAGTACATACTTCCCAGATGAAGAAGTGTTGTTCGTTGGAGAAGATATTGCAGAGTCATACCCAGGATGGAGAATGTTCTTCGATGGAGCAGCAAATTTTAAAGGAGTAGGAATTGGGGCAATCCTAGTTTCAGAATCAGGACAACATTTCCCAGCATCAGCAAAGATAAGGTTCACTTGCACCAATAATATGGTCGGGTATGAAGCATGCATCCTCGAGATTAGGATGGCCGTTGACATGAACATCAAGAAGCTTCTGGTCGTAGAAGATTCTAATCTGTTGATACATCAAGTTAAAGGAGAATGGACTACCAAGAACATCAAGATACTTCCGTACCTGCACTGTGTAAAGGTGCTATGCAAGAAGTTCACAAAGATCGAGTTCAAGCACATTCCCAGGATTTAGAACGAGTTTGTCAACGCTCTCGCAACCTTGTCATCCATGATCTAGCATCCAGATAAGAATTACATTGATCCTATCGAGATAGAGATCCAGGATAAGCATGCGTACTGTTTTCAAGTAGATGAAGAGCCAGACGGTAAGTCGTGGTACTACGACATCAAAAGGTTCCTTGAAATAAGAGAGTATAAAGAGAATGCTACTAACAGTCAGAAGAGAGCCCTCAGAAGGCTGGAAAATCACTTTTTCCTCAACGTGGAAGTCCTATATAGGAGGACCCCAGAAATGGGTCTGTTAAGATGTGTAAACGCTGCTAAAGCAACCCGATTGCTAGAAGAAATACATGCACGAACGTGCGGACCCCACATGAATGGCTTCACCTTAGCCAAGAAGTTTTTAAAAGCTAGATACTTTTGGATGACCATGGAAAGCGATAGTATCTGCTATATGCAGAAATGTCACTAGTGCCAGATCCTCGGGGTTTCATCCGGGTTTCACCTAATGAGCTGAATGTAATGGGTTCGCCTTGGTCGTTTACCGCTTGGGGCATGGACATAATCGGACCTATAGAGCTTGCTGCATCAAATGGGCACTGTTTTATCTTGGTACTAATTGATTGCTTCACCAAATGGGTCGAAACTTCTACATACAAGGCCGTCACGAAGAAATTAGTGGTAGATTTCATCCGTAACAGCATAGTCTACTCGTTTGGGATACCCGAGTCAATCATCACTAACAACACGGCCAATATCAATAGTGATATCATGAGGGAAATTCGTGAGAAGTTCAGAATTGTCCACCGTAACAGACCACAAATTAATGGAGCAGTTGAAGCACCCAACAAAAACACCAAAAGGATTCTACGGAAGATAGTGACCAATCATAGGAAATGGCATGAGAAATTATCCTTCGCCTTACTGGGTTATCGGACCACCATGAGGACATCCATCGGAGCAACACCTTACATGTTGGTATACAACACTGAAGCTATGATTCCCGCAGAGGTTGAGATACTGTCCTTGAGAGTCATTCAAAAAGCCAAATTAGACGACGCAGAATGGATACGGGTCAGGTAGGAGCAACTCATGCTCATTGACTAGAAGAAAATGGACGCAGTATGTCATAATCAGTTGTATCAAAATAGGATGGCCAATGCATTCAACAAAGGGTGAAACCTTGCCAATTTATACTGCAGCAGTTGGTTTTGAAGAAAATAATCCCTCATCAGGGAGAAGCCAAAGGAAAGTTTGCACCAAATTGGCAAGGTCCTTGCATGGTCCACCAAGTGTTGTCTGGAGGAGCTCTTATCTTAGTAGAAATGGACAGAAGAGTCAGCACGAAGCCTATCAACTCAGACGCAATCAAGAGATACTAAATTTGAAGATATTAAAGTTAGGTTTTGGATGTAGTAGAACTACGGTCGACCTGACCTCCCACAGAGGGATACGTAGGCAACCCACGTAGGGTCCCATTTTTCTTTCTCCCCTTTTCTTTGTAATAGGAAATCCAAATAATATTTTTTATGTACTCGGAACTACGCCACGACTTTATTTCCTTTGGAAGAAATACGTAGGCAATCCTCATCAGATTCAGTAATCTTTTGTAATTAAACTACGTTTTGGCCTGATTCCATTTGGATACGTAGGCAGTCTGAGTCATACTCGACCACTTCATTTTTAATCTCAGCATGTCGCATCTATTATAATTGAACTATGTTTTGACATGATTCCAATTGGATATGTAGGCTGCCTGAGTCAGGCTCGGTCATCATCATATTTTCTTTATTGTTACCCACAAACTACGTTCAGACCTGATTCCGTTTCGGATACGTAGGCAACCTAAAAGGTTCGGTCATAACCCTAGGAAAACCTTTGTAGCGCATTAGTTTAGATTAGGACGCAATTGCAGTGGCAAGAAGCCACAACTTCAGAAGCATTTTGGAGGATTGATCAATGGGACAGAGTCTTCCAGAAACAACATTCGTGCCGAAGAGACTTCCGAAACATGTCATAATCCGGAACAACGACATTTGCCATAAAAAGAAATGATTTTAAAAATATTTTCCAAAAATAATACATATCATAATCTGTTCCTGCTATCGAACTTCATGGAGTAACCTCATTAAGCTTGGGTTAAAGTCAGGATTATGGTAAACACAAACCAATACCCCCCCNAATAATCCTCTCTTATTCCACCTATTGCTGCATGCAACCTGATCCACAAGCAATTTAAATAGACAACAACAATCCAATACTCAATTTGCTAAGAATTTTTCTTTGAACGCAAGACCAACAGGATACAAGGAAATGCTGGAACGCACTGGGGAAAATAATGGATCTCCCATTCTCTCAAAACTATCATCCTTCTTTCTTTATTCAAATTTTTCCTTATATAATTAAAAACTAACTCTCAGGTCCTTTGCAGGTATTTTGAAACCAGGCCACCGATGCAGGCGGAGCATATTGTATGGAGCATGTTGTATATAGAGAGTTGATGGTCCCGCCTCCTGGAGCCATGTATATAGCAAACTGTCTACTCAACCAAGCAGCGCATGTGGTATATAGCAAGTTGCTGGTCCCGCCAATCGAAACCTTGTATATATCAAACCGCCAGCTCAATCAATCGGAGCGCCCTGTACAAATCGAGCAGTCGGCTTCGCCAATCGAAGCCCTATATATAGCAAAATTATTCGCTTTACTAACAGGAGCATTCCGTACCGCCATTGCGCCACATCGGAGATAAGAATAGATAGCTGCAAACCTCGTCACCAACGTTCTTCCATCGACGGCCACAATTTAGTTTCGTGGTCAAGAGTGCCTCTTCGGAAGGCTCCTTATTTCTTTATTTTTATGTCGATGTTTTGACGTATTGCTCATGCAGCTTACAGGCATGATTACATTTTCAAGTCAGAAACTCCCATCTGTGTAAAGATACTTTACATTTCAACGCAACCACTCCCATCACACGGAGATACTTTACATTTCAATGAAACTGCTCCCATCAAGCAAAGATGCAATCTAGATTACAAGTCAAATACTCTCTCCGCGCGGAGACACTCCCAACACGAGGAGAATTTGATGCTTCGAAAACTGCAAACGGTACACAGTTCAGCTAACAATCGATTCAAATTCAAGTGTCTCGTCATCCCAATCCGAAATAACAACTACCCCGCAGCCAGACATCATCATTCCTGCATCATTAACATCACATATTAGCATATTCTGCATTGCAATATATGGGTATGTGTGTATTTCGTTTTTGCAGGAACAAACATCGCAATGTGGAACTTCTTCTAAGCAGCAAACCAAGCTACAACGCTATGAGGGACGACCAACTTATAAGCAGGCCAAGGATCCAAGCTCAAACTCAAATGCGATAAGTGGAACTCAAATTCTTTGAATCTTTCAAATCAAGTTGCAATTCAAAGCTATCATGGGTATCAAATCTTCTATCTCAGTATCGTTATTATACGGTACTGTAGAAATTTTTGCGAGCATTGCCTCCCCAAAATCTTCAATCTAGAACTACATGAGAATTGATCCTTGTTAAGCCCGAAGTATGTAATCAATTCAAGGCAAGAATTCAGCCCCAACTCCCTAAAATCCTCCAAGAATCTTCCTTAACTCTTAATTATACAACTCGTAATCTTTCTTAAACTCATATGCATTTCTGCAATGTATGCCTGAGGTCGGGACAAAATTGGCCTTGGTTCGATTTCTTTGCCCGAAAACTCTTTCATCATCTCCGATCAAAGAGGGGCAGCTGTTGACAACCAATTTTTACCCTCCCTTTTAAAATTAATTAATTTATACTTAATGATTTGCAATAAACATTTTGAAAATATTTTCTAATCAATAATACCTATTTTTACAAGAGAATTAAATATTAACGGCGTTGAAATTAATTATTTAGTATTATGTAATCGCAAATTTATCATACTTACAATTTTGAGATTATTAAAATAACCTTTATATACATTGCGTAGGTTTTATAATTAATTTAATAAATCATTCCTTATTTTTTAAGTTAATTAGCTTACTAATTTGAAATTAATTCCATAATTTAAAAAAACAAAGTATTTTTTACATATAATTAATTAATTACAATAATTAGTAGGTATTTGATAATAATAATTTTCACTACATTTAATTGAAAGTAATTAAGTTTATTTAAATTAATCTCAAAATGGTTAAAAACTAAAAGGCTACAATTGCAATTTCTTAGTTAAATACAAAGTGGTTGTTATTTAAATCATTTTTAGCTCAAATGTCAAGCCCAATCCGGAACTAACCCAGTCCAAATACCCCATTTCATTCCATTTTGGTAATCCATGCCACTCTCTTTAAACCAATAGCAGTGTGCTACGTCACCTGCCTCTATCACTCACACAACAAACATAATGAATCCAAGCCGCCCATCCTGTAGATCAATGGCTCTACTTTTATCTCTATTTTCCCTTTAATTTTAATACTCCATCAGACCTAATCTCAACCGTTCAAATTTAAAAATCCAACGGCCATCATTTATCTTGTTTTAATATTTTAGTACCCAAATTATCAGCGTCATTGATCAAGAGATCCAACGGCCCAAATCAATCTCACCCGTTTAAACCTAGAGACCCAACCCCAACTATCCCCAAACCCTATTCATTCCTCACTATACTCGGCCGCCCCTTTCCCATTCTTCTCTCATCTCTCTCAAACTCACCAGACCAATCAATCAAGGAAACCTTGCATAAATTAGTGCAAGGTAATGAATCAAACCACAAATCATTCTTATTGTCATCCAAATCCACGAATCCTATTGTTTCTTTCCTATTCCATTGGTGGGGTTCAAAATTCCCAAATTTGAAAACCTCAACCCAGAAATGAAACTTCAAATCGTGTGTCGCCTTTCAAATCCATGGCATGCATGCCATCTGTCTTGTCTCTGTACTACGAATCTCGTTATTTTCTTTCCGTTTCCACCGTTTAATTTCAAAAGCCCTAATGTTAAAATTTCATACCAAATAGTGAAATCTCAAATGGTTTGAGATTTCTTATATTCTTTCAAGTCAAAGCACGTGAGAAGCCTCTTCAGAACTTCATCATGAAGATTCTTTACCTAGAGGTAAAACATAATGACCTCTGGGTTTTGGTGCTTTGTCCGATGGGTCGTTGCCATCAACGGTCTGCACTCCACTCAAGTAAAATCAACTACTATTTTTCACCTTTGCTCTTCTTTGATTTCACTTGATTTGCTCGCATCATCAACCTTTCGTCACTTTCCGCTCACCAATTTGAATATGTCAAAACCCTAGACCTCGAGGCACTATAAATATGAGCCTTAATGGCTCTCTCCTAACAACACCTAACAATCTAAAAACATCAATCCACAATACAATAGCAGTTAGAATTTCTTAATCAAAGCCTAAGTTGTTAATCGATTTCTGATTTTTCACTTTTCCGATTCTGAGCACTATATTGATCGGATTCTTGAGTCTTGGATTCTTAACGGCTAAATAAGAGTCTTGTTTGGTTTGCTGCCTAAAAGGAGTTGCTGATGTTTGTCTTCACTACCTGCTAGGCTTACTTTCTTTCAAGCACAAACCCAGAGTCACCTCTTTCCCTTATCTCTTTAAGTCTACTGATTATTCTCATAAGTATATAATGCTTGTGATATTTGATAGGATGCTTTTTCTTTATACCCTTTGAACTATGTTAACAGCCTAGGCAAGCTCTAAAGACATAGGATAAAAGAAACATTATGACTTAGTAACAATAATTCTAGTTCGTTAATCATTTCTGTTATTCAGTTCTTAATCTTTACTAACAATTTTTTATGAAGTCTTTTGAAACTAAGACAGCCTTCATAAAGGTCGACTGCCTTCTCTTTTCAAAAACTAGAAAAACAGAATAAAAAAATGGCTTTCCAAAGTTTAAGTTTTTCTCCAAAAATCGAATGAACGCTGCTGCCTAGCCAAAGGTTTCAAACGATTTCTTCAAGTCAAACGTGAGATTTGAGAATCATGGTATACCTAAGGCCCAGTTCTTTAAGCACATGTACCTTACTAGAGTAATATAAAATATCCACATCATTTTTAAAAGATAAGTGTTTTAAAACTTAGCCACATCTTACAAAGTTTTGCAAATACAAACATTATAAATATACTTCTAAAAACTATTTCAATTATATAGATGTAAAAATTTTCTTAAAGGCTTTCATAAATCAATACCCTCTTTTCAAATTATATTTTCTTTTTCAAGTGATAGGTTTTAAACTAGGCATACAATAAACTATACTTTTAAAGCACTAATTAAGCAAAATATTATCAATTAATTCCTTAAACCTAGTCTAAGTCCTATGGAGCTACCTCGGGTTGATTTAAAGGGGTGCCTAACATCTTTTCCTTAGAAGAACAAGAACCCTTACCCAAAGTCTCACTGGATAGCAGACTAAGAGGATAATAATTTAATAACTAAAATAGGTACTCTAGTATACCTTTAAATATTAGGGGGCGACTCTCTTTTATTTATTAACAAAGAAACCACTAGTTGAATCTTCTTTTGACTTGTGCGAAATAGGGTGCAACAGTTTGCATTTTCCCTTGACCACTCGCTAAAACGAGGGACCGCATTGGGGAATCGGGCAACAACTGTATGCATCGTAATATCCTCATCGGGACTAGGAATGACTATGTCTTTTACTTTCCATTGAAATCCTCTCGGACTACTTGGAGCGTCTCCTCGGTGATGGAGCAAGCATACCTCCACACTTCTTCACCTCAATCTCCTTGTGCAGAGGCTTTTTCGACCTTGAAATCGTTATCTATGGAGCAGCCTCGGGGGATGAATTCTGTAAGGGGGGATCCCAAGTTACTACCGAAAGTGTTGCCTCGGTGAACGTGGCCAAGGTAGAAGTCAAAGGTGCGGTGCTTTGGGGTAATGATTTCAAAGTCTTGGCCATCTCAATATGGAAATATGAAGTTTTGAAGATTTGGTTTGAAGGTTTGAAGGTTTGATATGATGTTCTGAAGATTTGGTATGAAAGATTGAAGATAAGGTATGAAGATATGAAGATGTGAAGAATATGTTATGAGGATTTGAAGGATTGATGATGTCACGACCCAAACTGGAGGGCCATGACTGGCACCCGACCATACTTGTTGAGCACTAACGTACATTTTATCTAACCTTCTTTAATATCTTTTAGGGACGACGAGATCAATATAAATGGTAGACATGGATCATGGACAACCAACAATAAAATATGATGGCATGAACATACATAACATGGGATGACCAGACAATCAGGAAACTATATATAAGGTACGAGCTACCATGCTACCATGAGAGACTACACAACAAAAACCAGCCAACAAGGCATACCAAACTATACATGAGTCAACACCAATCTATGATCCTCTAAAGGAACATAAGTACTGCAACATAGCCGGAACAGGGTCCCGACATACCCATAATATCTATAACAAAAATGTATACCCAGACCACGACAAGTCCGGAGAAGGGATCTCGCCAATCACCGCTGAACTGGACTGCCTACTGTGGTGGGGGAGCTGCACATGCCTGTCTATCAGGACCTGCAACATGAAAAATAAAACGACGTCAGTACGAATAAAGTACTGAGTATGTATGGCAGGAACCATAAGTACGAACAGTAATGTAAGCAGGAAAAGAGAATATACAACCTGTAACATCTGGGTACCTCTGAGGGCTACTGACATAAAATGCATGATACATATGTATATATACATAAACTTTTAAAACATACGCCTCTGTGGGCATCATCATCATCATATCGTACCAGGCCTTAATAGGCTCGGTAAAAACGTACCCGGCCATCATAAGGCTCGGTAGAATCGTACCCGGCCACGTGGAGCTCGGTAAAACCCAACTGATCTGTGGTTGCACAATAGGTGCCTTACCCGGACGACTATAGCGCGGCTCGGTAGAGTAAAATAGATACATATATATAATGCATGCTCGACTCATGAAAATACGTTCTAAGCCTTTTGGAGTGACGTAAGGTTGGTTTCCTCTCTACACGTTATACTAACTCTTCACCATGAATCTTATAAGAATCAGGAAGTACCAACAACATTGATAGCATAAGAGCAAGAGAAGCAACATCAACGTCAATCGTTCCATAAGAGGGGGAACAATGTAATTACTGCTAGCTTCTAAGAGTAGAGTTTCTTTGGAAGCTCGTTCATTACATCATGTACCATCAGAGTCGTGCAAAAGAAGGAAAGGGATAGCCTCACATACCTTGTATATACTGATCCAATCTCAAGCTATGAAACTGTCAAAACTCCTTAGTCTACAATAAGAGAAACGATACTATCGTTATCATTTAAGCGTCATAACTATTATGTATCGACCACAACCTATTTTACGATGAAACGGATAGCACCTCCCCTATGTATATGACTTCACACAATTCAAAAAAATCACCAAACAGCCCAAAAAACATCAATAATAATCATATTGAGCCTCCCAAAACAGTCCACGCACAAGCTAATCACTTCACACATACGATGGCCACCGTAGTCGTGTCAAACGACCCGGAAATGTTACGAAGAACTATCAGCCCACAACCCTAAATCTATATGGTGTTTCTCCACACCCTTCTTCCTCCAAAACTCTACAAAACAGTAGTAAAACACGCAGCCCAACAGCAACACAAAACAGTCCACAAAACAGTCCGCTACACCGCTTCCGATCACTGTCCCGTGAGTTCTTACACGTATAGAACGAATTACCATGAATTCACAGGAGAAAAAATGTATGAAAAAGAGCAGTAAACTTACCTTACTTGTTGGATAACTCATCCCTTTTCCTTGGTTCTTCAAACTCTAGGTTTCACCCCTAATTAGAACTTGAAAGAGAGGGAAAATCGATTAGGGTTTGTGTGGGATTTTTGGGGAGGGGTTGCAGGGGTTCAATTTCGTTGTGAAGGTATGAAATAATGGTGAAATAACTGAGTTTATAATCCCTTAAAAGTCATCTCTTGGCCGAATTTGGGACTTTTAATTTTGTCCTCTAATTTTGGCAAGTAGGTGATGCACCTTCTTGTCACTTACCAATCTGCGCAGGTCTGCGGAAATACAATTATCTCTATACCCCAAGATCGTATTGACAAACGGTTTAATGAGTTGAAAAATAGTCTCATATATCTTTAATTTGGTAGGTAGATCACCCCGTAATTCCTTGTAAATTGGGAGAAAAGCTTAGAAACATTTGACCTAATGTTTAAGTAAAATTATGAACCTAAGTTGCGACAACTTTTGTCGACTTTTGTTTCATAACTCGTTTGACTTCAAGACTTATGATACGGATATTATATGATTCAAATACCTTAAAAAAAGACCTCCTGAGTGTATTAAGCACCTCTAGGTTTACCCGAAAATATGAGTTACAACATCCTTGATTCGTTTAACTCCTAATACTTGTTAATCACCCTTGTACACCCTTATATCACTTAAGACCAATAGAATTAACTTCTTATCATCTCAAAGATAATTACTTCTTGGATTTATGTTAAATAACATAATGGCATGAACTAACACGTGTGGATATGGGTTGTAACACCCTCCCCCCCAGGAACATTCGTCCTCGAATGTAAGGGTTCATGGGGAGTTTAAATCATTGTGGATTCCGGCCGAGTTTCTCTTATAAATAGAGGACGAACTTGCGAGCAGTTAACTCAACGTATGGCCTTACAAGAGTATGCAGATGTTTGGACATGTACATTATCTGCATATCACCATTTTGTATTAAGGAAGAGTATTCTCAAGCTATTGCTTACCTCATTAAGCTATTCCACCTTCTAATCCGTTCTGTGTTCCCCTAGAATCCTTGTTATCTTTATTCTGGAATAGGTAAGGGTATTTAGACTTCATCTCCTCTTCTTCTTCCCATGTCATTTTTTCCATATTTTTGTTCCTCCACAATACTTTGACGGAAGCTACATCTTTTGTTCTCAGCTTGCGGACTTGTCCATCTAATATAGCCACTGGCACTTCTACATATGATAGATCCTCTGTAACTTGTACTTCTTTGATAGGGACGACTCGAGAAGGGTCTCCAATACATTTCCTCAACATAGATACATGGAATACCGGATGGACAAATTCCAATTCGGATGGAATTTCTAACTCATAAGCAACATGTCCAATTCGTTGAAGAATTTTATACGGACCGATATACCTTGGACTCAGCTTACCTTTCTTCCCAAAACGCATAACACCCTTCATTTGTGAGATCCTCAGGAAGACCAAATCACAAACCTCAAACTCCAGATCACGACGTCGGACATCGGAATAAGACTTTTGCCTGCTTTGTGCCGTCCTCAATCGTTCCTCTATCACCTTCACCTTCTCAATGGCTAGGTGAATCAAATCTGGCCCATATAATTCTGTTTCACCGACTTCGAACCATCCAACTGGTGATCTACATCTCCTCCCGTATAGTGCCTCGTATGGGGCCATTTTAATACTGGAATGGTAGCTATTATTGTAGGCGAATTCTATGAGTAGAAGATGGTCTTCCCAATTTCCCTTAAAATCTAGAACACATGCTCGTAGCATAACTTCCAGTGTCTGAATGGTACGTTCAGCTTGTCCGTCAGTCTGCGGATGAAATGCAATGATGAAATTCACTTGTGTGCCTAAACCCTTCTGACAAGACCTCCAAAGTTAGCCGTAAATTAAGCTCCTCGGTCTGATATAATAGATCCCGGCACACCATAAAGCCTAACAATCTCCTTGATATAATCCTTCGCATAATCTTTAGCCGTATAAGTTGTTTTAACTGGTAGAAAATGGGCACATTTTGTAAGTCGATCAATTATAACCCAGATGGAGTCAAACTTACGATAAGAGCGAGGTAATCCAATAATGAAGTCCATATTAATCACCTCCCATTTCCAGGTCGGAATCTCTATATTCTGAAGCAATCCACCGGGTTTTTGATGTTCTATCTTTACTAGTTGACATATGGGACACTGGGCTACAAATTCTGCAATAGACTTCTTCATGCCATCCCACCAATACTGCTCTTTGACATCATGATAAATCTTTGTTGATCTGGGATGGATGGAATAACGGGATTGATGAATCTCATTCATAATCTTCTCTCGCAACCCCGCCACATTAGGCACACATAATCTTCTCTCAATGCCCCATCTCCTCCAATCTCAAAAGCCGTAATTTTACACTGCTGAATGCTCTCTCAATCGTACTAAGATAGGATCTTTATATTGCCGTGCTTTTACCTCGGCTACCAAAGATGATTATGATGTATTATGTACAGTAACACCTCCGTCATTAGAGTCTAATAATCTGATTCTCATATTGGCTAGTTGATGAAGCTCTTTAGTCAACCCCCATCTACCTGCTTCAATGTGTACTAAGCTTCCCATTGACTTACGGCTGAGAGCATCTGCCACAACATTTGCTTTACCGGGATGATACAATATCTCGACGTCGTAGTCTTTCAGTAATTCGAGCCACCTACGCTGCCTCAAGTTCAACTCCTTCTGATTGAAGATGTATTGTAAACTCTTGTGATCTGTGTATATGTCAACATGGACGCCGT
>MCJB01020429.1:0-15267 GCA_002018475.1 Nicotiana obtusifolia
AGGAAATTTGGGAGAGGGTCCGGAGCTTCAGTAAAGTTACTGAAGCTCCACCTTATAGATTCCCAGGATGCGGTGTTACTCACAATTGGACGAAAAGGAGCATCTTTTGGGATCTGCCTTATTGGAAGGATAATCTTCTCCGTCACAACCTTGATGTCATGCACATTGAGAAGAACTATTTTGATAATCTGTTCAACACAGTGATGGATGTTAAAGGTAAGACCAAGGATAATGCAAAGGCTAGAATGGACTTGCAAGAATATTGCAAGCGGCCTGAACTACACTTGCAAACAGCACAAAATGGTAAGGTGTTCAAACCCAAAGCAAGTTACACATTCACTTTGGATGAACGACGGCAAATTTGTGATTGGGTAGCAAAACTGAACATGCCTGAGGGTTATGCTTCGAATTTTGGGCGAAAAGTTGATATGGAGGCGGGAAAGTTGAGTCATTTGAAAAGTCATGACTGTCATGTCTTCATGGAGACCTTACTGCCTATTGCATTTAGTGGTTTGCCTGAAAGAATCTGGAAACCCATTACAGAGATTAGTTTGTTCTTCAAAGACATGTGTTCTTCCATGTTAAGGGAAGAAAACCTACTGCGGATGGACCAGAACATTCGTGTCACCTCTTCTAAGCTGGAAAGGATATTTCCATGTGGGTTTTTTGATGTGATGGAACACCTTCCAATCCACCTTGTACACGAGGCATGACTTGGAGGGCCCGTTCAATGCAGATGGATATATCCATTTGAGAGGTAATATTATATGTTTGATGTAATTTTCTGTTTTATTTTAATATTCTTAGCTAACCTGAAATTATGATAGGACAATCGGCAAATGCAAACAATTCGTTAGGCAGAGGAACAGGGTTGAAGGATCTATATGCGAAGCATATCTTGCAAAGGAGACTGCCCATTTTAAATCTTACTATTTTGAGAGTAATGTGGCATGTGCTAGGAATAGGCCCAACAGGCACACAGTCGACCTTATGAATGATCCGTCATATCTGCCTATGTCCATATTCAATCAACCAGGCCGATGTTCTAAAGATGTTAGAAAGAGGAGTTTGAGCGATGTGGAGTTCAAATCAGCTACACTTCACATGTTGCTAAATTGTCCAGAAGTCGTACCATTTCTCAAGTAAGTATTGATTTAGTAGTTATCAAAATATAACAATTACTGTGATTACATCTCAATGCAACTACTAAAAATGTTTGATGTGTCACAGTCACTTCGTCAGTCAATTTGGCCATGATGCTGTATATACGAGATTTGATACTTGGTTCAAACAATTTGTAAGTTTCTCCTTAAATATTCTAACACTACGTAAGTAAACAATATTTGAAAGTTATGCTGACATATGAATTTTTTTAAACAATATGTAGGTAAATGATCCAAATAATGGTGTAAACCAATTTTTGAAAGATATATCTTGGGGACCTGGGGTTGAGGTCAGAACAATGTCTAAGTACGTTGTGAATAGATATAAGTTCCATACCGAGGATTGTTCAAAAAATAAAAATAGCAACAACAGTGGGGTGTGGGTTCAAGGTGCTGATGGCAACCAAGATGGAGATATTGATTACTATGGTGTGATCAAAGAAATAATTGAACTAGAATATTCAGGTTGGCCATACAAGAAATTGATACTCTTTAGATGTAAGTGGTTTGACCCACACCCAACAAGAGGTACTAAAGTCCACAATCAGTACAACAAATTGAGGTTAATCATAAGAGGGAGTATGATCGCTATGATCCTTTCATAATTGCACATAATGTTAGGCAAGTGTATTATGCTCCTTATCCATTGCGGCGGAATAAGTCTGATTGGTGGGTTGTTATAAAAACCAAGCCTGTGGGTAGGGTGGAAGTTGAGAATGTGTTAGATGTTGCATTCAAAACGATATCTTTATTGTTGACCAAATAGTGGACGAAGTTTTAGAAAATGATTTGGAACATCGTGAATACATACTGGAAGAAGTTGATATTTCCGAAGTAAGAATTACAGAAAACGAAGAAGAAGTATCAACTGATGAAGCTCAAACTACCGAGGAAGAAGAATTCTCGGACGAGGAACTATACGACGATGAGCTTTAAACAGTTGGTTTCTTTAACAACTCTCGTTTATAGCTATATATTTTCTTTATATCTTTCAATCTAAATATGTATTATATTATGCAGATGACAGGAAAGGGTCGAGGTAACGATGATTCTAGTAGTTCTCGGGGTCGGAAAAGGGTAGGAAACAAAGGAGGAGGGTAGAAGACTACACTCCAACTTGTCCTGCCGTTCCAGAGTTGCCTATGCCTATGTTTTTTCCTCCACCCCAGGGCTACTCTGAGCTGCCCCGGCATCACCAGCCCTACACCTTCGTGCAGACACCGGGTCTTTCATCACAGGGCCCTAGGATTGTACGTCTGACGTACAGTCCAGCTACTGCACATCCACGTGGATCTCAGCCATCTTCATCGCATGAAGCGCATCGGTCCATGTCACATCTATATGGATCATAGTCATCAGCACCGCAGCCATTAGGGTCACAGCCACTGGGGTTGCTACCACTCGGGTCGCAGCCACTCGGGTCACAGCAATCAGTGACATGTCCCATTGCGGCCCATACAGCTGCGTCGCAGGGCTCGCAGCCATCTTCATCGGGGACTCCATCTATTCCAGGCATTCGCCTGCGAGATTCTAGCTCTGACCCCCCTACACCTTCCACACATGCCCCTGATGCACATCGTTCGGACGGTGATGGTGATGATGACGAGGAGGTGCATCGTGATCAGTATAGCAGGATCATCATAGTCCCTGAGGGTGACGGGTAAGAGTTATTTGTTATTTTTAACGTTTATTGTTTTGTACGGTTTTACTAAGATATTAATGTGTCTTTTTTTTAATTACATTAAAGGTTTATCCCTAGTAATGTTATTACGAGGATAATCACCCAAGCCACTAGAAAGCTATATGATGGCCCTTATGCGACTTGGAGTGATTTTCCATTCTCGCTTAAGGAGGCAATTTTCAATGAATTTAAGGTATAAATGTTCTTTTAAGCAGTACAATACTTTATATTTATGATATTTTCATCTAAATACTTAACTCCTGAAATACAGAGCAAGAGTGTATGGGAACACCGCTATAGTGCGGAGGTAGCTGCTAACTTCCATCTTAAGGCTCGCAAGCGTTTGTCGCATTGCTTTTCCAACGCTAGAAGGTCGAACCAGAAGCCTCCTGGTTGCTTGATCGTCTATAGGATGATCTGCAAAGGCAATGGCTAACCGCAGATTTCTTAAAGAAGAGCGAGCAAGGAAAAAAAGCTCGTGCTTCGGAGAAGGGAGGCTCTCTGCACACTGGAGGTGCGATCAGCCTCGGTTCAATAAAGAGGAAAATGGTACGTAATTGCTTAATTTAATTTTAATTTTCAACGTCTAATCTGTTTATTAGCTAAAATTTATGACTTTTCAGGAGAAGAAGTTGGGCCGTCCGATGAGGCAAGATGAGTTATTCAAGCAAACTCATATTGTCAAGAAAAAGAAAGATTCGGATGAAGAAAAGTGGGTCGAGGACTGAGCCTCGGCTGTACATGTAAGTTTTCAATTTTCATTAAGTACTTTAATTTAGTTTTATATAACTTTTGAATACTAATTCTATGTAATTTTTCTTATAGAGTCGCTTCACAGCTGAGGTTGAAGAATTNGTAGTTAAGAATTCCTAAAAAGCTTTGTACTTGTTTTTTATCAATCAGTTTGTCAGGAAAAACAGATATCTTTTCTACTATATGACTTTGCAATTTTATACCATTTCCATCTATAATCATGCCTAAAAATTCTATCTCATTTTTCATTAGACTAGCCTTCTTTTTAGAAAGTGCTAATCCATGTTCTAAACATAGGCTTGTAAATTTATCAAGATGAATAAGATGTTCATCAAAATTATCAGATAAAACTAAAATATCATCAACATAAACAAATATATAGTCATAATCTTTAAATATATTATCCATTTTTCTTTGAAATATTTGAGGTGCATTTTTTAATCCGAATGGCATAACTAACCACTCATATTGTCCTTGTGGCGTGGAGAAAGCTGTATATGGTATACTATCTTTATGCATCCTTATTTGCCAAAATCCGCTTTTACAATCAAATTTAGAAAATATCTTTTTTATTAGTAGTTCTATTACAGAAAACGAGGAAGAAGTATCAACTGATAAAGCTCAAACTACCGAGGAAGAAGAATTCTCGGACGAGGAACTATACGACGATGAGCTTTAAACAGTTGGTTTCTTTAACAACTCTCGTTTATAGCTATATATTGTCTTTATATATTTCAATCTAAATATGTATTATATTATGCAGATGACAGGCAAAGGTCGAGGTAACGCTGATTCTAGTAGTTCTCAGGGTCGAGAAAAGGGTAAGAAACAAAGGAGGAGGGTAGAAGATTACACTCCAATTAGTCCTGCCATTCCAGAGTTGCATATGCCTACGTATTTTCCTCCACCCCAAGGCTATTCTGAGCTACCCCAGCATCACCAGCCCTACACATTCGTGCAGACACCGGGTCTTTCATCACAGGGCCCTAGGATTGTACGTCCGACGTACAGTCCAGCTACCGCACATCCACGTGGATCTCAGCCATCTTCATCGCATGGACCGCATCGGTCCATGTCACATCCACATGGATCACAGTCATCAGCGCCGCAGCCACTAGGGTCACAGCCACTGGGGTTGCTTCCACTCGGGTCGCAGCCACTCTGGTCACAGCAATCAGTGACATGTCCCATTGCGGCCCATACAGCTGCGTCACAGGGCTCGCAGCCATCTTCATCGGGGACTCCATCTATTACAGGCATTCGCCTGCGAGATTCTAGCTCTGATCCCCCTACACCTTCCACATATGCCCCTGGTGATGATGACGAGGAGGTGCATCGTGATCAGTATGGCAGGATCATTATCGTCCCTGAGGGTGACGGGTAAGAGTTATTTGTTATTTTTAACGTTTATTATTTTGTACGGTTTTACTAAGATATTAATGTGTCTTTTTTTTTTATTACATTAAAGGTTTATCCTAGTAATGTTACTACGAGGATAATCACCCAGGCAACTAGAAAGCTATACGATGGCCCTTATGCGACTTGGAGTGATTTTCCATTCTCGTTTAAGGAGGCAATTTTTAATGATTTTAAGGTATAAATGTTCTTTTAAGCAGTACAATTATTTATATTTATGATATTTCCATCTAAATACATAACTTCTCAAATACAGAGCAAGTGTGTTTGGGAACACCACTATAGTGCGGAGGTAGCTGCTAACTTCCATCACAAGGCTCGCAAGCGGTTGTCCCATTGCTTCTCCAACGCTAGAAGGTCGAACCAGAAGCCCTCCTGGTTTCAAGATCGTCTATGAGATGATCTGCAAAGGCAATGGCTAGCCGCAGATTTCCTAAAGAAGAGCGAGCAAGGAAAGAAAGCTCGTGCTTCGGAGAAGGGAGGCTCTCTGCACACTGGAGGTGCAATCAGCCTCAGTTCAATAAAGAGGAAAATGGTACGTAATTGCTTAATTTAATTTTAATTTTCAACGTCTAATCTGTTTATTAGCTAAAATTTATGACTTTTCAGGAGAAGAAGTTGGGCCGTCCGATGAGGCAAGATGAGTTATTCAAGCAAACTCATATTGTCAAGAAAAAGAAAGATTCGGATGAAGAAAAGTGGGTCGAGGACTGAGCCTCGGCTGTACATGTAAGTTTTCAATTTTCATTAAGTACTTTGATTTAGTTTTATATAACTTTTGAATACTAATTCTATGTAATTTTTCTTATAGAGTCGCTTCACAGCTGAGGTTGAAGAATTTGTACGCAGCCAGCCACCATCTTCATCGGGCGACCCAATCCAACCGTCGGACGAGGATGCTGAAAGATTATGGACGCAGGCTGCTGGCGGTCCAAAAGGGGGGAAGGTATACGGGCTTCCCGCTAAGAAATTCCACCGCTATAGGTGTGGAATGCAAGGAATAGGCAGTTCCTCGCAAGCGGAGCAACTTGATGGGGAGTGCCTCTCCTCTATGCGGGAGAATTTGGCAAAGCTCACAGCCGAGCTAGAAGCTGCCAAGGAAAGAGAGAGGGTTAGAGAAGAAAGAGAGAAGGTTATAGATGCTCAGTATGTTGCCATACAAGAGCAGCTCAAATCTCTCTTGGCTTCTGGCGCTTTTCCGATTCCCCGTTCTCGTGAATCATCGCCAGATGCTCATCCTCCCCCTGCTACTTCCTCCCGTCATCCCCGTTATCATCCCTCCGGTCCTACACAACAACACCCTTATCCACAACATCTTGGTGATGACAGTTCATCGGACGATGACACTCGTGATGTAGACATTAGTAAACGTTGAATTGTAATAACATTTAACTAATATATAAGTTCATTTGAACTTTATACTTTGTTATTGTTTAATGTTGCTGTTGTTTATTGTTGTTGTTGTTCTCGTTGTTGTTTATTGTTGTTGTTGTTGTCATTGTTGTTGTTTGTTGTTGTTGTTGTCGTTGTTCTTCTTGTTTATGGCATAAAATGCCTATTTTAGGATTTTGGTAAGCTGGCAGGTGGTGTAGCTGCCAAAACAGGCTATTTCTGGAAAAAAAAATAAACCAAAAAAAGCGACCAACGTTGGTCTCAAGTTGGTCGCTATTTACTGGAAAAAAAAATCTGCAAATTAGCGACCAACTTTGGTCGCTTTTTGGTCGCAAATCTATAAAAAAAACTTAAATTTTCAATTTTGCGACCAAGGTTGGTCGCTTGTTTTACCCAGATTTTAAAAATCTGGAAAAATAGCGACCAAGATTGGTCGCTACTTAGAAATAAAAAAAAATAATTCAAAGTTAGCGACCAACATTGGTCGCAAATAGTAAATTTCATTTTTTTCATTCTGCAAATTAGCGACCAATGTTGGTCGCAAATCTAAAATTAAAAAAAAAATTATTTAGTTTTGCGACCAACTTTGGTCGCAATATACCGGATTAAATTAATTAACAAAACCATATAGCGACCAACTTTGGTCGCTAATTTGCGACCAAAGTCGGTCTCTACATGTTTTTCCGGAATGTTTGGTCCTTTTGTGATAGTGACCAATGTTGGTCGCAAATTTGCGACCAACTTTGCTCGCAAATTGTTTGTGACCACCTGAATACTGACCAAGCCGGTTTGGTCGCTTTTTGGTCGCTTTTGGGCAAATTGAGACTAACTTTGATCGCTTTTTTCGGTCGCTTTTGACCTGTTTTCTAGTAGTGACATAAGATTCGAGTTTATGTGAGCTACCAAGTAATTTTTGGAGAGGAATTTACACGAATAAACTTTTTTAAAGTAAAATTTAAAAGAATTTCAACTACTTTAAGAAAATTACATAAATACAATTTATTTTATTATTTTAACTTTTTCATTAAATTATATACAATCTTTTCATATCTTTAATATCTCTCTCTTAAGTTTTTCTCTCATCATAGGTACTTGTCTTCCTCAATATTCTCAAACCGTAGCCTGGTATAACGTATACAATATATTATGAAATACCTTATTATTGAATTGGCAGAATAGCCTAGTAGACTCCTGTACTTGTTTCAGTTTGTCATTCCTGTTTTTATACTTTATAAAGTTTCATTTAGACATTTATACTAGATCGAAATCTATTTTTTAAACCCCTATGACCGTTGATTGAGAATATGTGGCAACTCGTGTACTGAGTTGCACAAATATGTGTAATTCACACGTAGAAAGGAGCGTATAATGAACTTGAATTCATAGATTTAGATTAAAAGAGAAACCAAAATAAGAAAGGAAAAAAACAAAAAGGAAAAAAACAAAAACATTTGCATCTCGTTTCTCCTTCTTCCCCAGTTTATGTCTTCACACAAAATCCCGCACCGAAAATTTCATCAGAAAAATTTCACCTCGCCAAATCTAACACCATCAGAGTAGATCGGAAAAGATCACCGATAACACGTTCCTTCCTACTCTTCTTGTTGGGAATCACCACTGCCACCGGCAACCTTTACCACTGGCCCCTCAACTTTTCTTCTTATCATCCACCAAAGAAAAATCAACGGGACAGAGGAAAGAAACCTTCACTTCATATTTGATCTCTCACAAACCATTGCCACAAAATTTTAATTCGTCTTCTCCAAAGTTTCTACTTCAATTCAATATTTTTATAAATTTATGCTCAAAATTATCTATAAAAGTTATATTTTTTTGATCTATTAGTTGCATAAAATGGGAAAAGTATTAGGATTTTGATTTCTGAATAGGGGGGAGGGGGGTGGGGGGAAGATGACATAAATTTAAATTTTTATTCTTCTTAACATTTAACAATCCCCCAAAAATTTTATGAGTATGAATAAATGATTTTTATGAGTATGAATAAATGAAGTGTGACTTTGAAGGACATTGTTGAGTAGAAGAATAAGGTGAAAAACGGAATTAGTCTTAGGGTAGGTGAGGTAAGGAGGATTACGGAGAGTATTAGGGAGAATGATGGGGTGGTGGTGTTATCATGTCTGATGTGGCGGTGGAAATTGGGGTTAGCAGCGAAGAATACACAAGATTATAGGAAGATGGATCCTAGTGGGATTGTAGTGCTTCATGCCTTCATCAAGTTGATATTGGTAAAGATGCAAGAAGACTAACGAGGCGCTGGAGTGAACCTTGTCTTCGATGAAGCATCATCGTGGTGGGAAGTAGTGGAGTAGGAGAGGTAAAGATGGATGGGAATAGATCAAGTAGGTGGAGACCTGGAGGGTCAGAAGCCCCAACAGGAAACCTTTCACCGCGCCACACGCGGTGGCTCTGCTACCGATGGATCAAGATATGCTGCCTGCCTATCATGCCAAAGGCGCTGCTGGTGGTCCGGGGTGAGAAGCCAATAGGAAGCTTGCCGGCAAAAGGCGTGTATGGTAGTCTTTTGTTTGATCGATACACCGAAGAGCTACTAAACACGATCACCAACAAGAGAGTAGCAAGTGCTGGCTTGGGGGCTGCTCATATGTGACTAAGAACCGTCTACAAGGCCTGGGGTCTTTCGTTTCCAAAGAATGTGGATTCGGCACCTATCAACAGGTCAGTCAATATCAGTAGGGGTCATCTTGCCTAAAAAAAGGAGTCAGCCCAATATGGACAAAGCATACCAAGACTCAGGATAAGGAAGGGTGAAATTATATCATTTTAATAATAACTAATAACGGCCCAACCCAAGACGACAAGGCGGTAACGGAACTACGGCAACTCCGGAACGCATCATGCAGTTTCTTTCAACGCATGGGTTATGGCCTAGGAGAACTCATGCGACTATTGTCTTTCGCTTTTGCCAGATCTAGAGAGATACTACAAGTCCTCCTGGCAGAAGTGCACGCGCAATTCAGCTCTAGGGTGCTAACCTGATCTAAGGAAGGAGGGGGAAGGCGAAAGCAAGGCTATTCCGGGGCCCATTTAGTGGATCCTCCCCCCACAAACAAGATCATATTGAGCAGCAACTTCGAGGCGGATGGACCTTCCTCAAGAAAAAAGCCAATCTGATTTCGGGGGGCATGTAACCTGCTGACATCCCGGCGTGCTGTAGCTCTCTTGTTCTTGGCTGCTAGACGAGGAGCAGGTTGAAGAGAGCTCTAACAGGCCTTGGAGGACCGAACCCTGTCAGATAGAAGCTTTTCAAAGGGTTCTTCGCTTCCAGCTCTTCTTGTTCGATACCGCTTCCCGTCTGGAAGCAGAGTGGTGAACCGCTTCGCCTCGTTCCTAAAAAGCCTTTCCGATTGCCGCCTTATCACGAGCCTTTACTTGATGAAAGGCGCCCTGTAAGATGCGCTATATCGACAATGCGAGGAGAAAGCAGCCTAATGGGAATAGCTCCAAACCAAAGCAGCCCTCCATCTCGCATAACCAGCTTTCTAACTTTAGGGGACCGAGTCCTTTGCTCTAACCAGCTGAGCTACATGAACCACTTTCCTAAAGTCTGTTTTCTTCATTGAATAGCGCCCTGCGCGGATCGTGTAGACGATATAGTAGGAAGGAAGATCTCAGTTACAGGGAGATGAGCGGCAGTGCCCGGCTAATTGAATGGAGTTCCCGGCTTTAAAGAATCAAGTTCAAGTACCGAGGAGATTGATTTGAAGAGCATGCAATGCTTTTTGTGGGTCTTGATCTGGAAAATAAGATGATGATGGCTCCTTCGGGCTTCTTGGCGTAAAAGACTTGTTTGTTGGCAGATGTCGTTGACTAAGATCTTGCTGACGAGGCCTTGCTGCTTCTGCCTCTCCCAACGGTTGAGCTAGGCACGAACTTGGTGGTTAAACTATACTGCAGAAATTGAGAATAGATCATGATGAAATTGAGCAGTATGAAAATAAAAAATGTGGAACCTAATAGAAATTACTACTAGTTGGACCAAAAAAAAGATTTTTTCAAGCGATTGTGTGATAACTTTTTCTTCTTCTCAATCATTCAAGGAATCAGTGGATTGAGGAATGAAAGCTCGAAGACAAAGAGAACCGGGCTTTTCCAAAGAATTACTGCAGCTTTCCCACTCCCGAGGAACTTGTTACCCGAGGCTATCGAACAAGAAAACATACATCAGATGATGAGCCCATGCGAATTTAAATCCTGCATTGTCATCCTTCACCTCGAATGTCCGTAGTGATATCCTAATTCGGCTACCTCTCCCACTCATCAAGGCAGACATCAGAAACGAAACTATTGCCAAGGGAGACCGGAGTACGCTATGCCCGCACCGGAATGCATCTCCCACCGCAGACAAGAATCCGAACTGAGGAAATTAAAAAAAGAATGTGTGCCATTTAGTTCTGCTCAAGTTCAACGTAGATAAAGTTAGAGTCGTGAATTAGAATCCGTTCTTCCTAAACCTTCAGTCTTGTCCTAAGCGAAAGGGGAATCGGATTCTTGCACAAGCCATTCAAAGAACTGATTCTAGCAAGACCTATTAAGTCCCATGCCTTTCTTGGTCGGACCTCTTTCCGCCTGTTCTCTAGAGTTCAAGAAGACTGACCTCAATAATGTTCGCAATCATACTTTTAACGGGAAAGGCGGTTATTGCCATCAGAAGACTTTGGTTGGCTAAGGAGAAAGGGTGTTTGTTGGCATACTGACCACATGATCGGCAATGGGCATAAACCCTAAAAACCAGAGGTGCGAAGCGAAGGTGCGGTCCAGCTGCAGGAAAGACCAATCGCAGAGACAAATTCAAAGAGATTCCCGCCTCCGGGCGGGGGTTCCCCGCGAGGACTTATGCAACGGGCTATGCGCGAGGCCCGGAAAAAAAGATAGAAGAAACTCCGCTGAACCTCCCTCTGATCCTCAGGCCTATCGGAGTACTGTTGGTGCTCTCCAATATATCACTCTCACTCGACCGGGTTCAGCTCATCAAGCTATTACAAAAGAGTCCAGCGGAGACAAAGAAAGAAGCCATTTTTACGGTATTTTCGAACGGCCGGCCTAGTAACCTTTCGGAATGGGGGATCCCCGTTGGCAACAACCACTCTCTCACTAAGACCGGATCTTGCAAACAGTGTTCTTCCTAAAAAGCCAGAGCAGCAATTGACCGACCCGCCATTTCTTTCCGGCTAGAAGGCGAAAACAGCTTTTGCCAATCAAAGCCCCAAAACTAGTAAGGGCACTCGTGCCCCAGCAAGCCACCCCAACCCTACCGCCAAAGCTTGACTTTACTCTACTTAAAGACTCTGCTTGTACGAGTCTTAAGTGATTCCAGGGCTGGGATCACGAACGGAGTTCAGTCACCTTCCATTCAAGCCTTCCCAATCCTTTTTTATTGTTTTTTGATCGGACTTTTGTGAGCTCCTTCGCCTAGCGGAAACCTCCGCTTTTCGGCCGTAATCCCATGCTTTACCAACGCATTCAATGGATTCCACCATGAAGCGGGAGCGGGCGAAGACATGCAGCCAGAGAAAATGCAACACGATAGAAGAGTTCGCTCCCCAATCCCTCCCCAGCCCAAGTCAAAGGTCTTCCCGCCCTTTTTTTTCAGGGGCAGAGTCAAGTTCGTTACGGCCTTTTTTGAAAGTATTCGATAGCAAATCTGCGCTTTACTCTTTCATTTGTAGCTGGATTACCCCTGGGCTAACTTAACTTGAATCTGCTAAAAACTTTATTCTTCTACCTAATTTCTAAATGTATCGAAGTCCTGGGTAGTAAAGAAAAGTGGGATGCTATATTTCCAGGATTGTTCCCTCTCCTTTCAGTCGAGTGACTTCGGGGGTTCTTCCGCAGTGAAGCAAATGATCTAGCCAATCATTCTTCTACCGATTATCCAAGTTCGGTATTCTCGAAGATGCACATTTGGGGATTCGACGATAAAGATCGGACAACGATCTCGTTATTGCCCAGGCTTCGATGATCAACCCCTGGCACTTTTAGGTTTTGATCTTCGGCCATCCTGGTCCTCAGGACCCCCAATAGAAGTTTACTGACCTGGCTCTTCAATCGACGATCTACTGCTCCCTCTTAATAGCGAGCACCTACTCCTATCAAAATGATAAGCAGCAAGCGGAACTTGAACTTGAAGAAGCGAGCCTCTATCAGAGAAAGCCATTGCGCGCTAGCCAGCTTTGCTCAGCATTTTCTGCCGATTGTCAGCCCGTTCAGATAATCTTAGCATTCTGAGACAAAGCCTGGGTCGTCGTTTGAATTTATTAAACAGATAGAAAAGGAAACGGGAGAAAGGAATGGGCATTTTCGGGCAGGGGGGCGGTTTGGTTTCAAGGCCCTCGCCAAAAAAAAGAGCTCAAACTCTTTTTTTTTTTTAGTTCCACTGAGAAAGTTTTTTTAGCATCTTTTAAATCGTAAATAAAATGAACCGAAACTTTTTAGCATTCTGAACGCAGAAAACAAACTGGAGTTAGGCCAACTTTCTTTTCTGGGTATGGCCACATCCGTGTACTTGGTGCTTTCGTATGTAGAGAATGCTTTTAGCTCTTTTCACGACTCTGCTCCTATCTCATCCGCTGCTCTAAAAAGCAAAAGAAGAAAGAAAAAAATTTCCTAGTTCTTTGACCCAATACCTGCTGAATGGGAATTGTTTGACGACTTGATGAAGATGAGCTTTTATTATTTAATAAATATCTCTTTCCGAACAGATTTCCCCATCAGTAATGGGATGTTCGGGATGAAGTGTCCCTCACTGGCATCCATCAAGTCAATAAAATCTCCGTCTTGCTTGGTGATTTCCTTCTGTCTTCAGTCAACCAATCAATCAGTCAGGTCCAGTAATCTTCTCCAGCAGGGTGGCCATAGTGAGATAGAGTGGTGAAACTGGGTTCCGAATAAAAACAGAGCGAGCAAACATTGTCCAATGATTCATGAAAACATGCAAAGAGCAGAGTTGGCGCGCTCTTCGACTGAACTCGTTGGCTCCGCGTCCACCGAAAGTCGGGGCCAACCTATGTCTCAGTAGCTGCCCGAGAAAGGACCACTCAATCCAGACAGGTTCTCGCAATTGCCTTTCAAACAGGACCTCGAGAGGCAACTCCGAAGGAATTGCTCTTCAGTCAATTGAACTTTATGTTTGCTCGCGAATACACCCACTTATGTAATTGGTACAATTCTTGCTATCCGCAGCAGAATCGGAAGACCTTTAGTAGATTGTTTTTAGGTCCAAGCGGTGAATCAGAAATCTTCCTTACGCCTACAAGCAAGAGAGAAATACCGCTTTACGAGATGAAAAAGACCGCTAGGCGAGTCTGAGAAGGAATGAATAGGTCCAGGGTTCTTCCTAAATGAAAAAAAGAGATTATTGTTCCGTATAAGGGATTCCTACCTTCTCCTTCCCGCTGCGCTAAATAACTTCGAAACCATAATCTGTTGATATACGGCGTAGATCCGGATGATTGATGGAAGAAACACCAAACATATCCCAAACTTCTCGCTCCCACCGGCCGGGCGGTCGATCCGGAATGGATCGGTTAAACATTCCATTAGGGACCCTGGTCTTGACTCTTCTGTGTGGTATTCATTCTCGTTCGGCTCTTGGAATCACATCCTCTAGGCTAAAAGGGTGGACTTCACGGTGTTCAACCACCATGGGTTAAGATGTGGCTAAAGTCTCTCCGATGCAACTTGTTAGGAGTAGGTTTTGGCTTGCCCCTTGTATTTGAGGATGGAAACTGAACTTTAATTTTAATGTTTGGTTATTTTTTCTGACGTGGATATAATGTGTAATGAATGTCAAAGCGAGTGACGAATACGCAGTGCACTACTAGAAATCCGGTAAAAAGCAATCAAAATTTAGCGACCAACGTTGGTCTGTAAATAAAAGCGACCAAAGTTGGTCACTAAACTGGTGAAAATAATAAAATAATAATTTTAAATACATTAGCGACCAAGGTTGGTCGCTATTTGGTCGGTAATTTCGTCAAACTGTTGACCGGACTGGTCAGACTTGCTTGGTCAAAGAAATACTCATATTAGCGACCAACGTTGGTTGCTTAAGAGGACCCACTTATAAAATTTTAATTATTATAATATTATTTAAATCAAATTATAAAATATAAATAATTAAAATCTAAAACTAGAGACCAAAGTTGGTCCCTTAATAAAGAGTAAACAGTTGGAGACCAACTTTGGTTGCTAATCGGGGGAAATATAAATAAATCTGATTTATATTTGGCGATCAACTTTGGTCGCTAATTTTAAATTATATATATATATGGCGACCAAAGTTAGTCTTCAGGTCAACATTTGGTCAAAATTAAAATCACTTTTGTATTTACTATCTAAATAATATAAATGTAAGCCGTTAACACTTTGTAATACAAGGGATGAATAGACTAAATATACTCTAACATACTATATATGCAGTTAAGTAGTACTACGAAGCGTGCATGCGTATCCACACACACACACACACACACACACACACACACACACATATATATATAAGAACATGAAGCGCTCGGAACACAGGGATGAGTTATTTTAGGTATTGATACACTTGTAAAGTGATTCATCGACTTATAACCTACTCATATGCATGAATATATATTAACAATAAGTTAAAACGTCTCGACTTATATCAATTAATATATATATACTAAGTGTGTGTATATATATACACACTAATACTTATATAAGCTATATTCGATATAATATTAGCTAATGCACTAATACTTAGTGCATAGTATAGTGTATTATATATCAAGATATACATATGTATGTGTGCATATATATATATATATATATATATATATATATATATATATA
>MCJB01020429.1:23329-41515 GCA_002018475.1 Nicotiana obtusifolia
ACCCACCCATCCCTCGTCCATTTTAAAGCAAAAAAACCCCCATTGGAGCCCACCCGTCCCACAAAAAGTGTATCTTCTCTGTATTGTACTAAGCTAACACCGGATCTAAGTGGTTATCGCGTAGTGGATTGCTCTTTTCAGCCCCCAAATCATCAAATCTTCACCTTTCAAAAAAATTTAAATCGAGGTATTCCACCTTACTTTTGGTAAAACTCATTTATAAAAAATACGTATTAGTTATTTTTTACTGTAGTCTATGTTTTTTCGTGATTGTTTTGTGATTTAATTAATTTGTTATTTTTATCCGGATTAGATTATTTATGTGCTACAAAATTAGTAAAATAGATAAATTATTATTTTATGAATAATTAATGTTATTTAGATTTTATTGTTGTACGTATATTAATATGTGACTTTATTGTTGTTTAGCGCCCTTTTACATCATATTGTGCCCGTAATTATAATGCAGTGCCCTTTAGTGTAGTAAAACTTATAGTAAATTTTAGCTAATTTTTGACTTTGTTCATGGCCTTTTTGAATAGTGTTACTTTAGTGGAAAAATGTTGGAAACTAACATATGAAATATTAATATAGAAAATTTATCAACCTAAGTATCTTTATAGTTATTGAAATTAATCATTAATTATCCGTTAATCCCAAAAATATCTGGAAAAAAAAATAATAGTTCAAACATAAATTCTCTCGAATTTTAGTCAACAAATGTAAGAAAATAACATAAAAACAAGAATATTTTCAAACTAAGTAATTTTATATGAATACTTATTAATTATATCATGTATAGTTATAAAAATTAATTATTTAATTCTATTATACCCAAAAATAACTGAGTAAGAAACAAACATATAAAATAATAAAATAACATATAAAATAAGAAACAAACATGTAAAATAATAAACTAACATATAAAATAATAAACTAACATATAAAATAAGAAACAAACATACGATGTGATAAACTAACATATAAAATAATATAATAAACTAATATATAAAATAATAAACTAGCATATAAAATAATGTAACAAACTAACATATAAAATAATAATATAGAAAATAATAATATAGAAAATGTATCAACCTAAGTAATAATATATTAAAAATATCTATTAATATTAATATAAAATATATTGCAATATATTTAAAGATGTAAAGCAATCAAAAAGAAAAATACTTTAATTAATATTATTTAATTTACAGACATCGTCATAGAGGTTTCCCCTGTGCATCCCGGACCTACATCTCGAGAGGTACTGTTGCTACAGGGCAACCATAGGTCTTCATACATCTGGGATGGGCGGTGTCTAGCCCAGACATTCCGCTCCAGACGTATAGACGATATGTGGGAGTTCATTAGGGACCACTCACTCCATCCCCGTATAGTTAGACGTCATCAGGATACGGGTTTCTAGAGGATCATAGAGATCGGCCGGTTGCGGTTCGACTGGGCATTGATCACGGCTATGATAGAGCAGTGGCGACCGGAGATGCTCACGTTTCATCTACCCATCAAGGAGGATAACATCACTCTTGAGGACGTGGAGGTTCTTTTCCGGATGCCTGTCAACGGATTACATATAGCTTACCCGCTTGCTCTTAGAGACTATAGGGGAGTGCATTACCTGCATATGTTGCAGCGGCTCATTGGTTTCCAGTCAGCAGAGCTGACTGCATTGAGTGGGAGCAGTCGATTGCAGCTGATGCCCGTCCGGCATCATTTGGTGGCGATGGATGCAGAGATTACGAATGATTCACCACCGGAGGATATCAATCGGCACACGAGATTGTTGTTGCTGCTTATGTTTAGTGGTGTACTGTTCCCGAATACTTCGGGAAATCTAGTCAGATTGAGATTTCTACATCATCTGGAGCGGCTAGATGATTTACCTGGTTACAGCTAGGGTGCAGCTGTTCCAGGTTACCTGTATAGGCAGATGTGCCGAGCGTGCATGGGCACCCAGAGAAATGTTGCTGGATTTTTACCGCTGCTGCAGGTGAAAACATAGTCAATCCTTTTCATGATTATAACATACATAGTAAAAAAAATACCTTAAATTTTACGTCCACAATCTATATTAGGTTTGGGCCTGGGAGCAGTTCCTGCAGTTCTAGCCACCTCTACCACCGATCGCTCCGGATGCACCAGCTCTACTGTTTCTCCCTTTAGCTTGGAAGTGGGTTGATAGGCGAGGCTACGGACGCAAGGTCGAGGCTCGGCATCATCTCCCCTATTACAGGGATTTGTTGGATTTGCTTGAAGCCGTGCAGGTATATATATACTTAAGTTTACTTGGCCTGGCTTTATATGTGTTGCATTTACTCACGATTCTTGTGTTTAATAAATAGTTCATGTGGAGGTCATACAATGACGCGCTCATAGCTGGTTTGCCCGATTATTGCTCCCGCGGCCGAGCTATGTGGAGCTCTTCCGTCCCACTAATATATCTCGATATAGGCGAGCATCATGCCACCGAGCGAGTCCTTCGCCAGTTTGGTCGACCGCAGCTTGTACCTATTCCGCCCACTTGGGTTAGGACACATTACCAGCGGGATGATCATTGCAGGGTTGACGAGACATACTTGGCCTGGCTAGAGGCCAGATTGAGGTTTGGGACCAGAGCTATGACCTGATTCCGCCACCCCCCTCCACCTGAGCGTACAAATGGCGAGCATGAGTATATGGGTAGGTATCGCACCATTACCCGACTTCTCGTCGGGAATCCCATTCATCGCGCTGGTGGTCGATACATTCCATACACCGAGAGATATGAGGCACCGATATATTATTTGTTATACTTACTTATAATATTACATTATCCTTCTGTAATTAATATTTTACATGTTATGCAGGCTATTGGCTTACATCTTTTTTACCAGTTGAGATTGCAGATGCTGTAGCATACTGGCGAGGAGCGGCAGCTTTACACGTGTTTGGCTGTAGGGTTACGGATCTTGCTGCCGAGATATTGAGACGTGCCCGGGATGATGAGCGCTTAGGATACGAGGCTGCTTATGTACTGCCAAAGGAGTACCATCATGGGCCACCAGTGGAGCCTGAACATGGTAGACATAGCAAGCGTGGCTAGAGAGGAAGGGGTGTCCCACGAGGTCGTAGTGGTCGGCGAGGACGGGGTCCCCAGCAAGGGAGCGTTGAGGCACCCGTGGAGGATATTGGAGATAATCAGTCGGGTGACCACCCTGAGCCACACGATGCTCATATGACATGCTTCCATTCAGCCTTCAGCTGTGGCCAGGGACTTCGCAGGTGACCCCGTCAGCTCCATTGTTGATCGCGGGCACAGAATTACGCAACAGGAGTGGGATCAGTATTTTCCTAATCCCCTAGAGCCATCGACGGTTGGTGATGATCGTCCGACACGAGAGGTGCATAGTGGGCGATGACTGACTTATGGCTCATCATCGAAGGATGCTGAGGATCTATCACATGCTTCATATACTCCAATGCACCTCGATGTTCCGACAGAGCCTTGCGGCGCTACTCAGGCGCAGGTTTGTTTGTATTACTATTATTTCTATTTATTTTTATCTCATTGATTAGTCACTAATATCTAAAGGATTTTTATTTTTTAAAGACATTGTCACTCCTGTCACAAAGGCCACATTGTGCGATATTGACATGTCGGAGATGGATGATCTTATTCAGAAGCCCGCTGAGACCATGGTATGACCATTAAAAAAAATTTTGCTAACACGTACATTAGTAATTTATATTTCATATAGTAAAATATCTTATTATTCTGTAGGTTAATGCTGGCCCGACGGTCGCTTCTACCGAGTCTGCCAGCCTTACCAACAATCATGCTGTAACGCATCCTCCGATAAAGAGGCGACGTGATGAGGATGATCCTGATAGCGTAGCCGGGCGGGATGGGATGCGCCTCAGGCCAGCCAATGCTTTAAAGCATACAGGCTGTGGGACACATTGACATTTATTATTATTTGTATATATGACATTAAATATATAATAGCAACATTAATTATGTTTTACATAATTTGCGCATGTGTTTTTATTTCTCGGGTTATTTATTAGTTTAACACTAAAACACAAAAAAATGACAGCTTAACATAAAATTTAAATTCGTTACTAATTAAAGATAATACATGACACGTACAACATAAAAATAAAATACTACACTCAACGCATCAATGTGGTTGTTTAGTCACTATCGCCCATTATTCTGTACTTCAACCACTTAAATTTCTCTCCTAACCTATTTTTTTCTTCTTCTGCCTCTTATAGTTTCTCCTGCAGTGCCGCAAGTTGTTCATGTAGTTTCAAGATCTGGAGTTCGTATTCATTGGTCAGATTCTAATTGTTTAGCAAACATGATTTGTAGTATTCCTGATTAATGGGTTCATCATACCATTCATCAAAATCACATTGCTTTTCGTCCTACCAATGAGAGAATAACACAAGAATATTAATTAACATGTTATATAAAAAGTATTAACAAACATTTCTTCCAAAAATAATAACTTACAACTTGTTTACACATCCAACATCTGCGCCCCAGATTGAAATTTGACCAACATAGTTTCAAAATCGCACAATTGCCACAGTAATACCTTGGTACATAATTGCGTCCAAACATGTCGTAATGCTAAAAAATGAAACATTAATTGAAAGTTTTTCTACTCGTTTCGTTAGGGCGCAAATAATAACTAAAATGCACGAGGTTTTTATAGGCAGCTAAGAGTGATTTTAGGTTACATAACGCATAATGGTGAGGCGTTATGTTTCGTGTGATAATGATTCTTTCGGGTACAAGTGGGTCAAGCATTTTAGGTCAACAGCTTTTTCAGGCCGACAGCTTTTTCAGGTCGACATGACTATAAACATAGCGCATATTGGTGAGGCACTATGTTTTGCGTGATAATGATTCTTTCGGGTACAAGTGGGTCCAGCTTTTCAGGTCAACAACTTTTTCAGGCCGATACTTTTTCAGGTCGACATGACAATACACATAGCGCATATTGGTGAGGCACTATGTTTCGCGTGATAATGATTTGTTCGGGTACAAGTGGGTCCACCATTTCAAGTCAAGAGCTTTTTGCGGCCGATAGCTTTTTTAGGTCGACATGAGAATACACATAGCGCATATTTGCGAGGTGCTATGTTTCGCGTAATAATTATTCTTTCGAGTACAAGTGGGTCCAGCATTTCAGGGAAAAAGTTTTTTCAGGCCGGTAGCTTTTTCAGGTCAACATGACAATATATTTAAGGCATCTTGGTGATACGCTACATTTAATATACAAGTTCGTGAGGCTTAGTTCTTCTTAAGTTGAACCAAGAGATCAATATTCAAATACCATTTGAAGAACTATTACAGCATCCAATCCAGAAATGCCACTAACATTTAATAAGTGATTTATGAAGAGACAAAAAGGTGAAGGTAGTTCAAAAGATCCACATGGAACACGTCATAACACAATCGATCCCTACCTTGAAAAAAATATGCTAGGTTGCTATACTGATTTGGTTGATGACAAGTGGTATGGTATACTGCGCCCTCAGAAAATAAGCCTATCAATATACACACTGATCTCAAAGTTGCAGGACACATTATTGAGGGCGAAGCGCATTCTACAAAGCCCGAAGGTATGCAAATTTGGGGGAATAAACTATAATGGGTTCCCCTTTACTCAAAACGATATGATTATGAAGCACTATGTCACCGGTATGGGCTTGTTGTACCACAATCACTGTCTGCAACCTTCCAAACAAACACACACAAAGATGAACCAGAAGTGATTCGGCATTTGATGAAGGAGATTCTAGAGATGGAAAAAGCACTAGCTATTCATCATGCAATTGATGATCTTAACTACGTGGAAGGAACAGAGGATCAGTAGTGGGATTTATTAGAAAATGAAAAACGGCATAGAGATAATGATTATTCTGTTTTCCCAACAATTGTCGAATAGGAGGGACTATCTAAGTTTATACCATGTACGTTGGACGTAGGAGTCCCATATTGTTGTAGAAATCAAGCAAGTGGTCTTCTTGATGATAGCAATGAAATACGAGAAATGTGTATCAACTATAGCCTAGATTACATGCCCTTGGTCCCAAAGGTTGCGTACAAGATGTTGACGAAGAAGATGAAGACGGTGACAATGAAATAGTGCCAGACAGTGACGATAATGGCTAATGATAATTGTTTTTTATTTCTTGGGGTGTATGTTAAATTGTTGTATTGAATCTTTAATGCTAAATATCAATTAGATTTAACCCCATCAGAAACATAATGTTATTTCATACATTTGCAACTTGAACATTTACATAAATTTAGTACAACAAAATTACTCCAATAAAACACTACGTTTATCCTTGATAATTGAGCACATTAGATGAACTGCCACCTGGAGCTGAATTACCACCGATTTCCAAATCAGCTGAAGGACATTTACGGTGGTCGTCTCCTGTTTGGGAACATATGCCACATTTATGCACATAAATGGTATCACTAACATCCATTTGGTTCCGTATACACGTTCATTTTTGCACTTGCTATTGACACACATAATCCTTGTTACACACCATTTTAAATGGTTCTGGCGGCCAATAATGCTCAGCACCATCTGGCTGCAATTGTCTACTATAGGTGTTTAAGTGTGCAGCAACACTATATTCTTTATCAACGTACCTCGTTGCCGCGAAACTTGTATGTTGAAAGCACTTCATGGCAAGTGATAGATTGACCATTTTCCACAGAAGCATAATCTTCTAGCTTCATTGACGGTGTGTGTATTATTCTCGTGGTTGTGATGCAGACCAGTGCGAACTTCAAAAATATTTCGCTCGCTACAATACTGCAAAAATGAATGCCACTGTGCTCGCTTCCTATATTTCTCAAATCGTTTCATTAGTTGTGGCATAAATTCAACACCCCCTTTCCATCAATGACGATGCACCTCTAGATCTTTCAACAAACCTCTTCACATCTGCTTGAATGACATCCGTACCGTGTAGTGAGAGGTAATCCACGTGCAGACTTCAATAACCCATTGAAAGACTCTGACACATTTTTAGTCAGAATTCCCCGTCTTCTACCACCATAAGCATGCAAAGTCCACTTATCAAGCTCATGTCGCATCAACTAACGATAGGCTTCTAGGTCTTCCTGCCTAGTCAATACCATTCGCCCCCTGAATTTACATTCTTAGTGATTTGTTGTAACCATCCACATTAAATCATGTAAGTCCTTGTTCGGATAATCCCTCTGGAAGTTGGCCTTCAAGTGCCTAACATAGTAATGATGGTAGGCATACGGTTCCTGCCATGCACGCAAATTCTGTACAAAATTTAAAATACCGCCATGCCGATCAGATATTAGACAAATACCTGAACGATATTTGACAACGTGCTCCTTCAAGTGGTTCAAAAATAAAGTCCACATCTCTAGGCTTTCATTGGCACAAATAGCAAATGCTAAGGTATATATACTTCTATTAGCATCCACGGTGATCAACAACTTAATATCATACTTTTTACAGACAAGAGTGTCGTCTATGGATATTACCGGCCGACAACGCACAAAATCATCAATGGCTAGTTTAAATGCCCAGAACACATATCTGAATATGTATTCTAGTATTTTCGAACTCCGCTCAAGCTTCCATTCAACAACAGTCTCAGAGTTAAAGTGTTGTAATGCACCCATGTACCTGGGAAGAGCGGTAAATGACGTATCCTAGTTACCATAAATAATTTCAAACGCGCGTTTACGCCCGAAAAATGCCTTTCTTTTGGTAATGGTACATCCATGGTGGACAGATGTTATACACTCTTTGATCTTGTACCTTATGTACGTTTCAATGTGTGGATCAAGACAGGAGAAATCAAGTCAATAATCAAGTTAAAATGATTCTCACTTAATGTGCCCATTTCACATTTGTGGGTGCCAATGTATTTTTTCACAATCCACATATTTATTTTCAACTTTCTCGCACACAGCATCCAATTACAACCTTGAAACTATCTACGATAAATAACCTTGTATACTTCCGGAGATGACTCATGAACCACGATCTCATGACACTCTTTTATGTTGTACATTCGTACTGCCTCGCTTAGGTGCGCTTTATCAGCAAAAAGCATTCCCTTTGACAGCATCGTTGCTCTAGATTCATCCCACATTACTATCCGAATTTCGTCAAGATTCCTTGTGAGGGCATCGACATCCGGCATACTTGGCAACTAATCAAGGTAGGGAATCTCCCTTGAATGAAACAGCACATGGGACTCGTACACTTTTGGTCTAACGGGAGGTGGATCATGCTCCCTCGTCAAATCAGGTTCATCATTCTCGTCCTCATCATCATCACCCTCATCAAGGAAGGGTGTGTCATCTCCAGACTCGTCAGCATTATTGTCATAATCACTATCATCTTCCTGACTCTGCGCATCTGCCAGATCCCGATTAAATATGTCGTCTTCGGGCAATTGAGTAAGGACAGGACCTTCAAGTTGCTCGTTATCACTGCACAACCAATAAAATAATGAGTTTCTCAAATTCATCCAAACATTACATATAAATTTTATCACTTCACTTACAAATTATAATGTGTTGATATCCCATGATGCACGTTATCCTGTTGATGATGGCTCCCGAATGGACCACCATGATCCAACACACCATACTAGGCATATTCCAATTGTCTGTTGGTTCATAACTTGTAAAATTCATAGATGGTCGGTAGTTCGGTACCCCCTATGGATTATATGAGTGTTAATACACATTCAATACATAAAAATAAATATCGTAACTCAAAGAAAAATTGAAGTTTACCACTCAGCTTGTAGATTATGTAAACTTGGAGAGAAATTATGTGCTCTCTCCACCTTCGCCCATGGAGATAAGTTTAGATCTGGCCAAACTCTTTCACTCGGAACCTGTTCGAATAAAACTGCTCCAAAAAAATCACCTGATGATTGAGGGATATCCCTATTTTGCGTAACCTCATTATTGCAAACGTCTTCATCCTTGACGTACATTTCCGATATTTTTATCACAAGAAGTTCCCGGTGATAATCCGGAGTCCTCAAAAAATCTGTCAGAGTTTCATCGTCTTCGATGTTAAACTCAGCATAACAAGCAACCCTTTGTGGAGTAACAGAGTATGGATATCTTCCAGTTACTTTAATATTCGCCGAACGTTGCTCATACTCATTTTTTTACATAACAACGATACCAATCTATCGCACTCCATTGTAAGTGGTAACTTAACATGACACTGTGGAGAACAACTATAGCGTACTGAGTTATTCTCCACCACAACCTTACCTCCCCCCTATAATAAAATCCTAATTTTTTGCTCTTCGGACATTATGAAAAAATGTTAATGAAAAAATATTTTGGAAGACCTGAAGGATCCAGAATGAATATTTATCTAATTGTGGAACTCCTTTAATAAGAAAAAAACCAATCCGGAGGGTACAATAATTGAAGTATGCTCTATATATTTAGCGCATACATAATAAATGTTATACCCATATGAATTATTGGTGGTCAGTTAAGTGCAAAAGAATTATTGGTGGGGCAGGACATTTTATATATAGCGCGGTTATTCACCGCGTTATACCTTAACGGACAAACGTGCCATTAAGGTAGTTTGTCCGTTAAGGTATAACGCGGTGAATAACCGCGCTATATATAAAATGATACACAATTAATTTTACCTATTTATGTTGTTTGAGACCAAAAGAACCACACTTTGGAGCAACCAATGGCTTGTACGTAAGTCAATTAAAAGATGTGGAGATTGTCAAATACGGACCCTCTTTTTGGCCATGCCTTTATCAAAACGTCTTAATCGTATCGTCAATTCAATTTTGTTGGGTTGACTAAAGCTATTAGTAGACATTTTGCTCCTACCTCCTTCAGCTAAGTTCTTTGTCTAAACCAATTTTGGTACGTTTCATAAAAGCAATTGGTAACATTTGTTAGTTTACACTAAGCCTGGCCGAAAAGAATGGTAGCCGGTGCCACTGGTCGAAAACAATGGTAGCCTGGCCGAGACCGGCACCGACTATTGTTAGGTCGGTTTTTCGGGGTCCAGTCCGGTTCGGTAGGTTTTTAATTTTTTATTTTTTTATCTTTCATTTAAAGTGATGGATAATTTTAAATTTTTGAAAATATAACAATAAAATATTACTAACTTTGTATATATGTAGAATGTTTAATTGTTGTGAACGAATCTGATACGCAGATGCTTTCAAAGTTCAAACTTAGAATTAAAAAACTTGTAATTTTTTTCAAAGTTTGAAGATTAAGACCTTGAATCAATTTGAGAAGTTCAAACTTTTGAATTAATTTGATAAGTTCAAACTTTGAATTAATTTTATAAAATTAAATTTGAACTAATTTAGAAACTAGTAATTAATTGTAGTATTTTTGCGCAAAGAATAAATTAAAAAAAAAAAAAAAAAAGAGAAGACAAGAATTGTGATGTAATTCCAAGATTTGGAGCAATTTTTATTGTATTGTTTAAAATATAAGTAGTGCATACATACTACATAGCTAAACATTCAAACTAGTAATTTCAATTTTCTAATTTAGAAAATTACATTCTTTTAAACATATTGACTAATTTTTTTATGATAGCCGTAGGCTTTTCTTTAGGAACTGGTTGTAATTGTTCTGGTTCATCATCTTCGCCTTGTTCTTCTTCTTCTTCTTCTTCATTACCGGTTTGACTCCCTTCTTTACTTGTTTCGTCGCCCAAAATTTGATCGAGATATGCTTTGTCTTTTTTCTGAGAAAGTTCTGGTAGTCCAAAGTTTCTTCGCTCTGCTCTGATCCAATCCCTGAATAAAACTCCTGTCTCCATTGCCTCTTCCTTCAACGAATGTCTGTGATCTCCAATTTGAAATCTTCCTCGGCTAAAAGCGCTCTGCGATGCAACTGATGAAGCTTGAATTGTTAATATATCCGGGACCATTTTTGTAAGTATTGGAAACTGCAATTCTTGATTCTTCCAATAATCCAACAAATGATGAGTTTCAAAACTTGTAAGTTTCTTTGGATATTGAATTAAATAGACTTGGAACTTGCTGTATTCCTCCCCGTACTCGTCTTTTTCTGAAAGCAACTTTTGATCAAGTCCCCCAAAAGTGCTCATCTTCGCATGCCTTTTGCCCATTTGAGAAGAACTTTCACTGGTTGACTGTATTGGTGCAGTTGTTGTAGCACTGTCTGCCTAAGCTCTATACTTTGCAAAAAACGCCACGGTATCTGAATGAACTTTAGCACAAGCATCTTCTACACTTGGATATCCATTAGTCGCAATTTCAATAGGATTAATCTTTAAATTTGCATATATTTAAGTCATTCAGTTAACTTAAGTTTAAAAGCATGATGCAACACAGAAGCAATGTAAAAAAGAGGAGGAATTGGAAAAAAGTTATTTTATAAATTTTTCAATCATAGCCTCTACAACAACTTTATATACTTCATATTGCCTATATAATTTCAATAATTCAAATATTTCAGCTATATAATATAACATGGTAGGAGTAGTTGGATAATATTGTCAAAAAATTCTAAAGTAGCATGATAAAACTTTTCTAAAAACTGAAGGAGATGTTTAACAAGGTTCCAATTGTCCTCTTTAAGGTGATAGATTTTCATAAAATGCTTATTATACATTTGAGAAATAGGCTCTTTATATTCATAAGTGACAGTCAATGCTTCATATAAAGTGTTCCATCTAGTACAAACTTCCTTTGGGACTCTCCTAATCGTCATTCATAATTCTATACATTTTCTTTCTCATTCTCTTTTTCTTTCTTGATTTTTATTTCTAAATATATAAGCAATAGCTACTTTCACCTTTTCAATAATGTAGTTAAACAAGTCAAGACCATCTTTTACTACTAAGTTATAAATATGACATGCACATCTAACATTGAAAAATTTCTCAAAAGGGGGTTCAAAATAGGTCTCAAGTTCCTAAGTGCTTCTGTGTTGTTTGTAGCATTATCTACCGTAATACTAAAAACTTTGTTAGTTAAACAATACGTACGACAAATTGATGAAATCTTTTTAGAAATATAATTACCCGTGTGTGGTTCATCAACAACTTTATAAGCAATACTACATTTTTGAAATACCCAATCAAGATCTATCCAATGAACAGTAACTGTAATATAATCACAATTATTAGTAGAATGACCCATATCCGTAGTAAGGCATACTATAGTGTCAAAGTTATCAAATAAATATCGCAAATAATCTCTATATTTGTTCTTAAATTTAATAATATCATTTTTAACAGTAGTTCTTGGAAAACCTTTAAAAGAGGGATTATGTAGCCTGGATATAACGAATAAAACCAGTAGAAGAAAGAAAATTATAAGGTAAACCCTCTATCACAACTAGTTTAACAATATTTTTCCTATTCCTTTGTTTATCATAAGTAAGAAGCCCTCATGTTGTTTGATTAATTTTTATTTGGGTAGCCGAGGATTCATCATGCGCTATTCCCCCATGTTCGGTTCCTAAATAAATACCCCTGCCCGCATTGACCATTCCTTAAGATGTTTATTTTCTTAAGTGAGTCCTAATTTTACTTGTCGCACCGTCAATACCCCCAGTTTTAAAAACCCACTCCATTGCACAAATCCCACGTACGGCCGTCTGACTTTCAACTTTCTTTTCCACAAATTCTCACACCTCAGATATGTCTTTACGTTTAACCGGGACTCTAATAGGAGGTACAGGAGGCAAGTCAGACTGAACTTCAGGTGGACTAGCTTGAAATTCATGTGGTTCTTCTAAATTAACCCCAATTTAATAGTCATATTGTGCTTCTAAAATATCACTATCAAGTGGATTATTAACGCTAACATCATGGTAATGTTGAGAATCATCTATGTGCTGACTAGAACTACCAGTAATTCCTTTACCCCTATTTCCCCCACAACCACGTGCCCGCCCCTCACTACTAGTTCCAATTGAACCTCTTCGAGACATAATTATAGCAAATAAAATAAATATAAAAGAGTAGGAAGTAGGAACGACCAACCAAATATAACTGTATAATTAAGGTGAAGTTGAAACTTGAACCTTCATTTCAATTAATAAGTTGAATACTTAATAATAATAAAAACTTCAACAAATAGCCAAATTGATATTTCAACCAAGTGGCGCCTCCAATTTACCCAATACTTGATAATTGAAAACTTCACCAAATAGTCAAATATAACTTTGATAGCAACTCCAATTAAAACTTGATAAAGTAGGCAAATGGTATAATTTTAACAAATAGCCAAAGTAGCAAAATATAATATTGTAGAGAATTTGAGAGAATTAGAGAGAATTGGATGATTTGTGTGAAAAATATGATGAAATAATGGGGTATTTATAGGAAAAAATAGTTAAGGGTGGTTATGGGGTGAAAGTGGCCGTTTTTAGCCGTTGGACAACGAGGTCAAAAGAGTTGTTGCCAACGGCTAGTTAACGGACATAATTTATTTCTTTTTTTTTGGACCGGTCCGATCTGGTCTGATCCGGCTCGGTCCGACCGGTTCCGGTCCATTTTTGAATCGATCCGTCCGATTTTTAACGGACGAACCGTTCCGTTATCGGGGCTGGATTCGCGCAATCGCTAATGATCCGGTTTCCACCTACTTAGGCTGAAAACCGACCCGAATTCAGTCTGGTCCGGTGGAAATCAAACCATTACCCAGCCTTAGTTTACTAATTGAAAGAGGCTTAACATTAGAGTAGTCCTTTAAATATGTTTTTAAGTAAATAGCTTTTGTCATTTAAATTTATCAAAAGTGAGCATTTTTTATCTTTGTATAATATTTAACAAATTTTGTTGGTTATATATGACGAGAATTCTGTAAAATAAGATTTAACCAATAACATCAGGAAAACACATCAAGTCCTAGAAACACAAAAAAAGTTGCAGTACACACTAAAAATAGACCAAAAATAGTAGAAACAAAGATAGCATAAACGGCAAAAATTGTACCTTTTCTAATAATTCTCATCAAATTTAACAGAATAAAATTAATTAAATATTCGATGGCGACCAAAATATTCCTCTTCATAAACTCAAAGGTTGAAGACTGATGAAAAACAAATATTTAAAGAATCATTATTGTCATATTCTCAAAGTCGCGAATCGAAAGGTCCAAGTTCACGCGCCACAAGCTGAGGGGATTGAGTCGTGGTGCAATTGCACGAAGGCCAGACCAACCGCACGCACAACAAGAAAAGATTTTCAACTTGAATTTCTTCTTTGAACTGTGCGATTGCCACCGTACAACCCCTATTGCAACATACACTTTCCCTAATTTACTCTTAGGCCCAACTCTTCGGAATCGTTTGATTATCAGGATAAGAATATTAATTCTAATATAAAACTTGAATTATGTTTATTTTATATTTGGTCGTCGGTATGAGTCAATACCGGTTAAATTTTATATCAAAATAACGCTATTAATTATTTCATATAGGGGTGAGATAAATAATTGCATGAGATAATTTAAAATTATAATCTCATGAGATATCCCATAACTGAACCAAACGATCCCGTTTATGCTTTATCATGTGCATATTTTACACTCGCCCTAAAACTATAAATAGTAGTTCATCCATCCCATTTTATATTATGTAGTTTAACTGAACATAAAATTTAAAATTTATGGTCTAAAATAAGTCATAAATATTTATAAGGTCATAAACAATTTCACTAGGATAAATTGAAAATTTTAAAATTAAATAATTTTTAAATATAAAAAGGTATTTTTTGTTTAGGACATATTGAAAAGGGAAGTGCATTACATAAATCAATATATATATTAAAGGAATAAAGTTACCATATATAATTAGCATTATAGTTAAGCCAAGTGGCAAGCTATTAAAAAGCCACTTGGCATTCTTAAAGTGAGTTTAGGGAGAGATTTTCAAGTAGAAAATAGAACTTATATGGAATCCAATTTAATGAAAATGTTAGTTTTTTTTTTTAATTTAGTTTTGACTCTTATATGGCAATCTTCAATTCAATTTTGTTATGGATCTTTAATTGTTTCATATCTGGCTAAGTAGTTTATTTTGTCCCGACAATTTGTGTTATGGATCTTTTAATTATTTCATATCAGAATACGTTTCAAAAGATATATCTCACATGGTTTAGTATAATATTTAAGGTGTAGATTTTAGTTAATAATACTTCTCTTATAAATTATTTGAATTATTAGAAGTAACAATCTGATTCTTTTCCTTTATATATCCAACTAATTAGTTTAGTTACTTAATTATATTCGAAAAGAAAGAACAAACGAAAAAAAGCAAAAAACGAGAAGACATTCTTATATTAGCATAAAGCAATATTATACTAAACCAAGTGTGGATTTTAATATTTCAGGTGTAGATTTTAGTTAATAATACTTCTCTTATAAATTATTTGAATTCTTATATTTAAGAGAAGACAGACATTCTATACATACATACATACATATAAATACATACATACATACATACATACATACATACATATATATATATATATATATATATATATAAAGTTATCATATATAATTAGCATTGTGGTTAAGCCAAGTAGCAAGCTATTAAAGAGTCACTTGGCATTCTCAATGTGAGTTTAGAGGGAGATTTTCAAATAAGAAAATAGAACTTATATGGAATCTAATTTAATGAAAATCTTAGTTTTTCCTAAATTTAGTTTTGACTCTTATATGACAATCTTTAATTTAATTTTGTTATGGATCTTTAATTGTTTCATATCCAGCTAAGTAGTTTATTTTGTCCCGACAAATCTTATATTTATTAAGAAATAAAGTTACCATATATAATTAGCATTATGGTTAAGCCAAGTGACAAGCTATTAAAAAGCCACTTGGCATTTTTAAAGTGAGTTTAGGGAAAGATTTTCAAATAAGAAAGTATCACTAATATGGAATCCAATTTAACACAAATCTTAGTTTTTTTAATCTAGTTTTGATCTTATATGGCAATCTTCAATTCAATTTTATTATAGATCTTTAATTGTTTCATATCCAGCTAAGTAGTTTCTTTTATCTCGACAACTATGCAAAAAAGAAAAAGTATGAATTTATTAAGATAACTAAAACTGTATCAATTTCCTATAAAGATGCAGATGTCATATAGAATACTATAATTATGGCAAAAAAAAAAGAGAGAGAGAGGGAGAGAAGACAAATCCGTCAAAACATTCATGGATATAAAAGCTATAGGAATTATAACAAAAAGGAAGACGGAATAAATAAAGCTATATGAACTGTTAAAAAAAAAGAGTAAATTACTCTTCCACACAGTAATAATGAAAATTTCAAGTAAAATTAAAAATCAATATTCTAGATTAAAATAAAAGAGAACATAAATATACGCTTGAAATAACTCCATATGCGTTAAGCTATATGTTTAGGATTTATGTATTTTTTGTTACGTGTAATAATAATAATAATAATAATAATAATAATAATAATAATAATAATAATAATCTATTTATTCTGTTAAACAAAATCAAACAAAAACTTATCCAAGCTTTTGAATTGAAAAAAAAAACTCCAAAGACGAAAAAATACCTTGAGATTTGGTAAAGTATAAGTATGAGCATATGCACATCTATTATTTATTTATTATTATATTAAATACTAGATGAAATAATTATATCAAATTTATAGTAAGGGAAATAATATAGAAAGAGGAGGTGGAGATAGTGTGAGAAAATTTATACTTTAAGTAATGTAAAAAATAAATTAAAGAAAATAAATAAATAATACTCAAAAATATTATTGATAAGTTTAAACATTAATCTGAGCTATAGAATAAAAGAATACAAGAATAAAAGTAGATGAAAATATTTATTACAAGAAAAATAAAAACCAAAGTCATTGTTATAATGAAAGTAGCGGAAGATATTAATAATTCTAAAGTATTGGTAACTTAATAACATGGACAAGAAATCAAAAAAAGGGAGAAACAATATGTAAATACAAAATTTCCGTATTGAGATATATAAAAGGTTAATACTTATTTCATCTTTGAGATGAGAAATTTTTTTGAAATAATTCATATGGTCATGCTATATAGATAAGATCACGTACCAGAAAATATTATAATAGATAAAACTAAATACAAAAAGGAAAGAGAATTTAATTTAATTGGTTATTGAAAGTGATACAAATAATAATTATTATATTTATTAGTAGATTTATGACATATAAAAAATGAACTTCTCTATTTAAACTTTGAACTAATTCAACACCACGCATTTAGAAAAATAATATGACAATATTCATATTATAGATAAACGCTAAATAAAAAAAAGCTAAAATATTATAGAACAAAAACTAATGCATAAAGAGAAAATAGAGATAACATAATTTTATCCATGCTTTAAATTTATTTGACAAAAATAAGTAAATAAATAAGACTCAAAAATATTATTGAAGTAGAATTATGATGATAAAATCCGTACATATACTCATAATATAAATTGTAATAAATAAAGAGTCATAAAGGAAGAATATTAAAGAAAGAAGAATTCTAAGCGATAACGTAACATATATATATATATATATATAAATTAATTTGTTTTTAAAGGAAATTTTAGTTATTAAATAGAAGAATATAACTCATAATTCCATAGTAAAATAATTTAAAAAAATAAAATAATATTAGAATATTGATACATAACATAAGAATATTATATAAATAACACAAAATAAAAATTATTAAAAATATTAGTATATTTTTAAAAAAAATAAAAAGGCTTATCTTTTTATAATTTTGAAGAATTTAAAATTATAATTTAACCAAAAAATATATTGAATAATTTAATTATTAGTAGAATGCAAAATGATAAAACTAATCAAATATTACAGTAGAAAAGAATGTATATACAAAGAGAGGGAAAAAAATAATATTAATATATTTATTATCTAAATTAATTAATAAAAATGAGAGGTAAGTAAATAATACTCAAAAACTATACTGATAAATTTAGACAATAAAGAATTTTAAACGGTAAAAATAATAAAAATATTTTCAGAGTAAGAAAATATATATCTATGTTATATTATAGAAATATAGTGACAAAATTTAAGCAATTGACAAGTTAATAAAAAAAGCCAAAGTAGTAAAATATT
>MCJB01020429.1:41758-62628 GCA_002018475.1 Nicotiana obtusifolia
AAAATATATATATATATATATATATATATATATATATATATATATATATATATATATATAAAATAGAAGAATAGTGACAAAATATTAAGCCAATTTGCAAGTTAATAAAAATTCACATTAGTAAATATTTAGTAGTAAGTACTTGCTAATTTAATAAAAAATAAATAACTTATTTAATTACCATATGGTGTGTATGCTTTAATTATATATTTATTATATTTCTGCACATTGTATTAATAAATAAAATAGCAACTAAAATTTATTAAAATAATATGATATATCAGATCATAATTTTATAAGATTCTTAAATAAATTATTTCGCGCATGGCGCGGGGTATAAAGGAAGTAGATTTTAGGTAGTTTGGATATGAAGGTTGTGGTGACGCTTCGAAAACCTTAAATCTTAAAGAATGTCTTTGAATTCACCAATGAAGATAAGTATTCCTTTTATATATGGTGAGTTAATGTATTTGGCTATTGTGTTGATTAGAGGGAGTAAGTTCTATGCCTAATTATTACCAGTTACCTATAATTTAGTCTAGTTTCTCTTTCATTTAAATTTCTTCTTTCATCCAACTGCTTCTGTGTTCTTGTTTCATTTCAATTGGGTCTCGTGTTATTTTCTAGCTGTCGTATCTTCGCTTCATTTTCCAACCCGCAATTACAAAATCTTAAACAATAAAAGCTGAGACATTCTGATAATAAATATAATTTACATCCCAATTTTGACTAATCAATCAAGACACGAGTTGTTCTTCTCATTATTAGAAGAATAGCCCCTGCAGCAAGCAGAATTTTACCCCAAAAATTTGATTGAGCAAAACTCAAAATATTGGTCAATGTACTATAGACTTGTTTCCTGTTTGAGTATGATTTCGCATAAATTCTCAAAGATTAAAGAGTAAAAGAAAAGGAAAAAACCGTATTTTAAATGTTGAGTTTGCTAAACAGAAAAAGTAAAGTCGAAATAAACTATTTCCTAGATAACTATGCCCTAATTTATTGTCAAAGAAGTGGTCTCTTTCTTTTTCATTTTCTTTTTTTTTTTGTTGGTAATTTGTGTGTAATATCGTGGGAGTTCTTTCATTTGAAATTCGATAGGTGGGGGAGGAGAGACAGGCCAAACTTTATTCCCTCTATATAGTAGGTTTATGGTTTACTTTCTTTTGTTTTGGCTTTGTTGGCATCCCAGTTCAATTTAAGTTGCCTAATGATCATTTATGTAATAATGATAATTGAACGAAGGAAAGGGAAAAGTGAAGAGCACTAAGACATAATGGAAGTGGATAGGTAGTTGAATGCAATAAAAGATTCATTATATCCAAATGAGAATAGAATGGTTGATTTGATGTTGCAATTTGTGGTATTTCCAACTCTTGACAACTCAAAAGGGCCAGTCCGAAGAATGGACTAATGAGATGGACATTCCCACTCTTAATTAACTATACCTGCAATGTTTAGTAAGATGGATGAATTTATAATTTTGTATACGGGTAAAACCGAGTCCAATAAGCACCTCGGTTTTTTGCTGAGGCAAACGGAGCAGGGACGTGACTGTAAGTAATCGGAATCAAAATCAGGAACCTCTCGTACTAGGGCCCGAGCAAAACACCTAACCTTTGGAGCCATCGGGACCATGTTCCCAGGTCCGGCTTGAGTCCCAAGACTTCGGAGAGCATTATCAAATGACCGCACACGACTGACAAAGGGCCGAGATATCCGTGACCAATCGGATATCACGGCGTGAATTCCGGCCCATATCGGCGGAAAATCAGTGATTAGCGAAAAAGAAGATTTTTACCTTTCTTAGAACTGTACCTGGGGTGAATCTCCCTACTATATAAAGGAAAAGCTAATTATTCATTAGACACACTGTAACACGCATACCAAGGCAATATACTTCTGTTCTCTCTGTTTTTTAAAGTTATTCAAAGTTCTTGTTTTGGTTCATACGTTCTTTGTGAGTGCAAGCCCGAAACCGAAGGCATGCCCTTTGTTAGGTCTTTAATCGAGCTCGGACTCACTATCATTATTGGTTTGGCTATGTACTACATCTTTTATTTGCTTTATTTAACGTCATTAAACATTTGTATTGAATTAATCCACATATCCTTAAAATCGCGTATAAATTCAATTGTTGAATGTTTAAAGTTAAATTATTTTTTAATAACAAAAGATATATTTTTTTTAAAATGAATTAATAAAAACATTAGTCCACATAAAGTGAAATTGAGGTATATATAATTGGAGTTAAAAGAGCATTGATACGTCAGTTTGTTGGCTTCAATCTATATTTGTCCCTATGCATAAAAAGAGATGGAGATAGATAGAGAAAGATGGATAGCTTCAAATCCAGAACCACAAGACTTTTTATGCCACAATGAATGACCAAGTTGTATGTTGCTGGCTGCGGCAGCTTCTACTTTTTGTTGCCAAAGCTGTTTCACTGCACTGGACACGATTTTGCTACCTCTACTAAATGCATGTTTCGTAAACGTCTTGTCCTTTTCCTTCTATGCTACTTTCCTCATTATACCATACCAAGGGGCAGGGACTTCCTCTATAGAAGTAATTAGTGTAATTAACTATTTAACCTAACTTATATTTATCCATACTTCCACATTCTACGCTCTTTAAGCTTCTTTTTAATTTATTAATTATGGTGTGGCGGAAACAGAATTTTTATCAAGAGAATTCAAGAAATAAAAAAGTTAAAACATGCGAAGAAGCTGAGGAGATTCAAACTCAAACGAACAAATGCACACGCAAGTAATAGAGTAGTGAGTAGAGTATCGCTCCCACAGAGACTTATAATAAATTTTTGATTGATTCAAACTTAAAAGACTTATGGATTCAAGAGATTTCTCACAAAATATGTAAGTGACTAATTTACTACATAAGAAACTATCAAGCAATGAAATAACTAGAAGTCAACCACAACACTTAAGCAATTTCGGATAAAAATAAGTAGGATAGAGTATTCCAAGGTCATAGGCTAGCTAACAATCTTGTTGCGTTCTTGGGATAAAATGACTAATTGAATTATCTGGGTTATTGATTGACAAGGTTGATATTATTCATAAGAATCTGTCGAGTTCATACTTACCTATTCAAGCTAACTTAATGCCTATATGTCTATGGAATTAAGATTAACAAGAACGCATTTACAATTCCAATATTTCAACCAAGTAAGACAATTAGGTATATTTCTATCCTAATTGCGAATCTGTTCCCCGATGCCCGGGTTCAAGAACTTGCTCTTTTTAATTCTATGTGCAATCTAGAATTCTCACTTTCAAGTTCAAATCTAGATCCGTAGATAGTATTTCACTGTTAGCTACTCAGCAAAATAATTAAAAATAGAATTAAATAAACAACCCAATATGATAAACTCAAACTCGTTAAATTAAACTTCAAACATCACATTCATGTAGCACCCATGCCACTCATGTTCATACAATCATCAAAAATAATATTTTCAAATATAAAATCATTGAATACTAGAAGGAGAATGGAAAAATTTATCAGATCCATGCTCCCGAGTGTTTCGTACTTTTGTTTTCCTCGCAAAACTACGTCCTCCTCAAAATCGTATTTTTTTAGTATATTTATACCGTGTAGAAGCAAACCCGGACGAAGTTACCCTTTCCAAGGTGAAGTAGGAAACTACTCTGCAATTTTTGTACACACGCGCTGCGCGCTGCGCTGCACCCGGCGGCGCGCTTGTGGAGATTATCAGCGAGCATGTATTTTTCCTTTCAGGCAAGTTTTTCATTGCCGCGTCGCGCCCTGCGGCCGCTGCAATGTTATTTTCTCAGAGTAAAATTATTTCATCCTCTTTTGACATCCAGACTTGGTACACGACTTCCGAACACGATCCCGGTTTAACTTATTAGACTTTTACTCAAATTTCAAAGCTCCAAATTGATCGATTCAGCTCCAAATTAACTTTTTAGCTCGGAATCACTTCCTGCAAGGCATAAAACGCATACTAAGTGTAATTCACTATCATTTAAGCTCAAGCAAACGTAAAATACAGTAATTAGAGTGCAATACTACGGCTAAAACACGAGTTTCTAGCCTACCATCAAACATCTAATATATATACATGAAAAAATATTAATCTTTGTATATATAATTTTCAGCGAAGGAGGTTCGGCTGAACCCCCTTACGCCTACCTAACTTCGCTCCTAATCCGATTCAACGCGTGCATATCTCGATTAATTTCACGAATTAGCTATTTACGTTTAGTTCTGCAAACAATTTCACATCTTTATTTTTATAATAAAAAAAACTACGACTTATATTAAACCAATAATAATCTTTCTGTCCATTAATTCTCATTGGCACTTCTTTCTTGCCGTCATTCTTTTTCTGAATTTAGGGATGGAGTTATATGGTTTGTAAAGGGTTCAACTGAATCCCCTTGTGAAAGTATTATGCTGTGAAAAGATGTAGCAAACTTTTTTTATAACTATGACTTTCTATATCTATGTATATATTGTTGAATTTTCGTTGCAGAAGAGAAACTTCTAAAGTAATGACAAATATAATTCGAATATGCTTTAGATTGCTAAGTTTGAATCTCAAGTTGCATTTTCGCATTTGATCCCCTTGTTAGATTTCCTCATCTTGTCACTGCTTGAATCACTACATATGCAACTTGCTCTATTTCAAACGATGTTCTCTCATTTGTTTAGCATAACCATGAGAGTAGAAATCACCAATTACAATAAAAAGCAAATACTGAAGCAATTTTAGATATAGACAATTTACATCATTATTTTCTTAGAATATTTCTTGATGATGGAAACTAATAAAATCAAGTGGGAGCGAAAAATTAGTGGAACTTCCCTAACTTGAGTAAACTAAATTTTACGTGTCCAGTTGACCTGCAATATTTTTCATGATAGTGAATATCTTGTGTGTATTTTGGCTAATTCATTGGTCAGCCTATAATCTACAAGCATAAGTATTAATCGTATATCTGCCTAAAATTGATTAAATGAGTAATTTGTATTTTGTACACAACTCAAAAACCAACAAGATGCTATGGAAACAATAACTCAAAAAGTTGATAGATATGAATACAGTCAATGCACTAAAATTTGAAGTACAAGTAATCAATGCCAAGGGTACATGGTGAGCTCCAGCTGTTAGGTGTGACATAAGGTGACTTCATCCTTACGAAGCACCAAACTCTTTTTACCACTTTTGAGTTTTGTGTGGCCTAAGTTTTAATTTCATTTAACATTAACAAAACTTTCTTACCTTTCTGGTCCAAAATATACCCAATTTCATGCTTTTGGAATCCTCCCACCGTCCAGTAATTTCTGCCCACAAATTCTACTGAATTCAAAATGATAAATTTCTTATGATCATCTTCCCGTTTGAGCTAAAAATATAATCCAGAATAATGTAAATTTCAATTTAGCAGCTCAATCTTATGGATCGACACCTAAATTAGAAGTATCTTTCCTTTAGGAAACAAAATTGAAGTATAAGTCCCAAAGTAATGCAAAAAAGGACTGAAACATGATTATATGTCTAAATATTAAACCCCCCTCCCCAAAAAAGTGAAAATTGATGGGGACGAAGAGATTTAGCAGTGGTTTTAACACGTAGGATAACTGTTACAAAGTTGAAATCGACATACTCAAAGAGGCTAACTAAGGCTTGAAATTTCAAAGAGAAAGAGAAAGAACGAGCAGATCTTTTTTTATTTCTTTTTTCTGTAAAAATAAAATATTTCTTTCTATACAAAATAGAATGTACGCCGCTATTTATATGACCCGACTCATTCCACTAAAGCTATAAATAAAATGTGGGCCAAACCCAAATACACTAAGTACACTAACTAGCCCACATCAGTACAATTACTAAACTTAACATCCCCTTCAAGTTGGAGGATGGTAACACACCCAACTTGCTGATATGTAGATGATGGAATGCCCCAGATAGAGGTTTAGTGAGAACATCAGCCATTTGAGTAGAGCTGGAAGTGTGCAGTAGAGAGATCAAGCCATCACCCTGCTTGGTGCATCTAAAGTGACAATCCAACTCTATATGCTTGGTCCGCTCATGGAAAACAGGATTCTTAGCAATGTATATGGCAGCCTGGTTATCACAGTAAACGGAAATAAAAGAAAGATTAGTAAGCCCAAAGTCAGATAAGAGTTTAGAGAGCCAGGTAACCTCAGCCACAACTTTGCTCAAGGACTTATACTCAGCCTCAGCTGAGGATCAACAGGTTGTTTCTTGGATTCCAGCTGACCATACTACCACCCAGTATAATACAAAAACCAGTCACTGACCGTCTACTATCATGACAAGAACCCCAATCAATGTCACAATAAACTTGAAGAGAAAGATCAGAGGAGTTGTTGAAGAACAACCCAAAATCAGAAGTCCCTTTCAAGTACCTCAAGAGGTGCAAGGCAGCTTTCATATGAGGAACACAAGGATGCTGCATGAATAGGCTCAGGTGTTGTACAGAAAATGACAAATCTGGCCTGGTATGTGTTAAAAAATTTAAGTTGCCAATCAAACTCCTATACAACTTAGGACTGGGTAAAGGATCACCCACATTGGCCTTCAATTTTTCATGTAGCTCAAGCGGGCAAACCATAGGAGAAGATACATCAGAATAAAATTCTCTCAGGAGATAATGAAGGAACTTTCTCTGATGGAGCAAGACACCGGATGGAGTGTACAAAATCTCAATACCAAGAAAATAATTCAACAATCCTAAGTCTTTAATCAAACCAGGCACTGCAGAAACTTGTTCAGACTAAGATTGGGGCTGGTCATCAGAACCCCCAGAAGCACTAAGAAAACCAGATATGTCCACTTCAATATGGGCAGCCATTTTCCTTGGACTAGTAGTTTTGGAGAATTTGAAGTTTGGAGGAAAACCATGAGATTAGTAGCACTTTTCAATTGTATGGCCTGGTTTTTTACAGTACTTGAAGATAAGAGAAGGTTTAGGAGGATCAAAGCTGACTTTTGAATGAAAATTCTGCTTGGAGACACCAACATTAAATGAGACAGAACTTGAGGAAAAGTGAGAGGCAGAAGAAACTTGTCTTTGCTTTTCATCACTCAGCAATATGTTCTATACAGTGTTCATGGAAGGAAGAGGCTTTAACATAATGATGTTGCTCCTAACACGAAGGTAGGTCTCATGAGTCCCATCAAGAATTCATACACCTTTTGCTCTTCTTCAGCCTTTTTATTTCCTCCACAAGTACAAACACTCAGATGATTGACAGAGATAGAGGCTATTTCATCCCATAGCTGTTTGACTTTATTAAAATAGAAGGCAATATCTAAGGACCCCTGGGATATATGTGCTAGATCTTTCTTTAATTCAAAAATCCTAGTACCATCAGCTTTTCCATATCTATCTTCTAGTTCATTCCAGATATCTTTGACAAGTTCTAAGTATTCAACACTACGAGAGATTTCCTTAGTGAGAGAATTGGTTAGCTAGGATACCACCAAGTCATTACAACGTTGCCACTGTCTGGCAAGAGGAGAACCAACAGGAGGTCTCTCAGTAGTTCCATTTATAAAATCTAGCTTATTGCGCACAGATAAGGCAACCAGTATATTCCTTCGCCAAATACCATAACAGGTACCATCGAAAGGAACATAGTCTAAAGAAGCTCCTAAGATATCCGAGGGATGTACATGGAGAAGGTGACAGGAATGAGTAAAATCATCAGGATGAAAAGCAGTGTGGCGAGCAGAGGAGTTAATTGGAATAGATGAGGACTCAGAAACACTTTTGTTTGCAATAGGAGTAACTGTACCAATCGTCATTTTGCTCAAACAATATCAACTAGCTAGACATGCAAGTGAGATCATATAATCTGACAATGGAAAGAAATGAATAGAGATGAAACGATGCTACCAATTCATTCGCAACCGGAAAGTCACGGCCTTGAGATTAAAAAAAATGAAGGAAAAACCAAGCGGAAGCCAAAACCCTAGAATCCGATGAGAGTCCAGCTGATAAGTCCTTATTGTCCCAATTGCTTGTAGGAATTAGAAGGATAAGACGAGATAATAACGAACAGATGAAAATTTTGAAGCACTAACCACCGAAACCCTAAGAATTAGTAAATGCCTCTGATGAGAGAACTCAAACAAAACTCCGACAAGAAATTACAGGGGTAACATCGGACGATAGCCAGGGACGAGCTCTACCATATCCAAGCTCTGATACCATTTTACAAGCTGTAATCGACATGGATTTGAGAAGAGGCTAACTAGGGCTTGAAGTTTCATAGAGAAAGAGAAAGAACGAGCAGATCTTTTTTTGCTTATTCTCTCTGTAAAAATAAAATATTTCTTTCTATACAATATAGAATGTGGGCCACTATTTATATAACCCGACTCAGTCCACTAAAGCTATAAATAAAATGCGGGCCAAGCTCAAATACACTAAGTACACTAACTAGCCCACATCAGTACAATTATGTTACAAGCTGGAATCGACATGGATTTGAGAAGAGGCTAACTAGGGCTTGAAGTTTCATAGAGGAAGAGAAAGAACGAGCAGATCTTTTTTTATTTCTGCTCTCTGTAAAAATAAAATATTTCTTTCTATATAAAATATAATGTGGGCCACTATTTATATGACCCGACTAAGTCCACTAAAGCTATAAATAAAACGTGGGCCAAGCCCAAATACACTAAGTATACTAACTAGCCCACATAAGTACAATTACTAAAATCAACAATAACCCTCAAACCATCCGGCACAAGGAACTAATATCAATTCAGCATGATATTAGTAACTTAGCTCTTCGTGTTTCCCGCAGGCTTTTTTATACTCTTATTATCAGTGAGCCGCTGCCCCTCATACTCTTCTTTCCAGTTTTGGGTCGCTCTTCTTATCTGCCGTACCCCCAATCCTCCTTCATACGAAGGCATCGTAACATATACATCAAATCAAGATCAAACAAAAGATTCTCCATCCTCATGCATTGGGCACAAGTATATGTCAGTTCCGTAGATCAAGGCTTTCAAGGACTCTTGAGTTGGTGATTTGTCATCATGTAGCACATTACATATTAGCAGATCAATGCTATAAATTCCTTCGAAAAATCATAAAATACTCTACGGCCATACAATATACTCTAAATTCTCGTTGTATGATATACCAATACCCTACCCCGTTCATCTGAAAATCTTGGTTCAAACTCTTCGCTATCGGGTAAAAGATGCCTCTTCTTTACATTTATTACGATTCTTTCTCCATGAATATTGGAATTTGAATAGTCTTATTACTTCAAAGAAGCCCGGTTACTCCTTTTCAAAAAAAAATCAAAGATTCTTCTTCTTCTTATATAATTCTTATGTATATGAATGTGAATCTACTTTCGTCTTTCTACGGAACCAATCTTCTCATTTACGATCAACATCTTTTGGAGCCCTTCTTGAACGAATATTTTTCTATGGAAAAATAGAACGTCTTGTAGAAGTTTTTGCTAAGGATTTTCAGGTTACCCTATGGTTATTCAAGGATCCTTTCATGCATTATGTTAGGTATCAAGGAAAATCAATTCTGGCTTCAAAAGGGACGTTTCTTTTGATTAATAAATGGAAATTTTACCTTGTCAATTTTTGGCAATGTCATTTTTCTCTGTGCTTTCACATAGAGATAAAAAAAGAAAAGTATAGTGGCTAGGATTAGGAAAGGAATGGACCATCGATGGAAAATAAAAGGTAGACGAGAAGATAAGATCCGCAGGATTTTAAAAATTGATTTGGTCTGTTTCAAAAGGAATAAAGGAAGGAGTCGATGCATTCTTTCACTTTATTATGCTTCCAATTTTTCCAGGTCCATTTATTTCAGACCCAACTAAAACGCCATTGAACACAATCCAGGATAAACATCTATTTATTTATACCTAATATGACATGAGTAACAATAATATTAAGTAATATATGAATTAAACTCTAAAAGTCAAAATTATCTTTTGTCTGTTCTTGAAACCCATCGTCAACATTCAATATATCCTTTTTTTTTTTTAATATAAAAGCTAATTGGATAAGAAAAAATAATCTCTACGTTACAATTCTTACATTACTAATTCATGCTCTATTAATTTTTGTATAAAATTTACTATTTTATAACTTGTTCTAAATCAAACAACCTGTTAGCGTTTGAATCAGACTGACAATTAAAATGTATTCTTGCTCTAAAATGTGATTCTTAAATTAAATTATTAAATTTAGTGCAAACACCAAGTTGAGATATATAGGGGCACAACTCCTGTAGTCCTATGTATCTCACGGGTTGTAATTGTTTTCTATGTATACATACTTTTTTTTTTTTTTTTACCTTCCTCCAAGTGCTCTTCGCCTTGCTCTTGGAGTGACTAGATTGGTTAGAAGTGGAGGGTACTCACCACTTGAGCAACCCACTCTTATCCTATATATACATACACATATATACATATATATGTGGATATAGTTATAAAATTAAGAAACTTATTAAATATTTAACTTTAAACTCAATTATAATATATACTAATTTAAGGTCATTAAGATATCATAAATTTTAAATTCTATAAAATGTGCACCAAAATAGATAGTGTACTTATTTGAAAAGAGAAGCGTCAAAGCAAAGGAGATTGAGTCTAATTTACGCAAAATGGCTCGTCCATATTCTATTCCCTTATCTTTCTAAATTCTAAAATCCCCTCTCCTTTCTTCAACATCCCCATTACTATAAAGAAACCACACTTTCCCCCTTAACATACCACACCACCCTACCTACTTCTCTTCTTCTTTCTGTTTATTCTTCTTGTTCTTGTCTCTCTCTTCTTTCTTTTGTCTATTAACTCATTCCACAAGTTGCAAATGGCAGACATTGAATAATATTAAGTACTTATATATTGTTTTCTTTTTTTAAGTTAAAACAACTTCTTCTTCTTCGTTTTCTTTTTTGTGGATGGAGAAGCTTAGTTTTGTGAAAAATGGTGTACTAAGATTGCCTCCTGGATTTAGGTTTCGTCCAACTGATGAAGAGCTTGTGGTTCAGTATTTAAAGCGTAAGGTCTTGTCTTTCCCCTTGCCAGCCTCCATTATCCCTGAGGTGGAAATTCACAAGTCTGATCCTTGGGATTTGCCAGGTGGGTTCATACCCAAAATTACAATTAGCTCAATACCAAATAAATGTGTTCATGTCCCAAAGCATTGGAGTAAAACTGTTTTCTTTTTCAAATTAATCATATGGTGTTCAAAATTAATGGCATAATCAATCTAAATTAGTGTCGAGTATATCTGCTTAAGGAATAAAATGTTTCCTACTGGCCCAAAACTGTTTTTTCCAAAAACAAAGAAAAATGATGGAAGTTACGATTTTTAGCAGAGGTGGCTAATTGGCAGGTTATCTCAAATTTGGACAAGTCAAACGAGTCAAAACAATAAAATTATCATGACCCAACTTGGCCAAAGTATATTTGGATTAAAAAAAATGATTAAAGCATCATAACTCATTCACCGAATCGGAATCAACCTCTCTTCCTTCTCTATTTCGTTCTTTGAAAAATAAATTGTGAAATGAAGTAGTACTAGGGGAAAAAAAGAAAGTAAACTCAAAGCAAAAGAAACTTGATCATCTTGGATAAGGAAGGTAGAGAGCAATTTCTTTACAGATAATGGAAAGAGTTGTTTGTTCTGTTCAATAGCTGATAAGGGGAACTGATCGAATTTGTATTTCGAACTTGAGTTCAGGTGATTCAGAGCAGGAAAGGTACTTCTTTAGCACAAGGGAGGTGAAGTATCCAAATGGGAACAGGTCAAATAGAGCAACAAACTCAGGCTATTGGAAGGCAACCGGAATTGACAAGCAAATAGTGAGTTGCAAGGGCCAACAATTGGTAGGATTGAAGAAAACTCTTGTCTTCTATAGAGGAAAATCTCCACATGGTTGCAGAACCAATTGGATTATGCACGAATATCGTCTTGCTAATCTTGAAACCACTTCCATCCAAGCCAAGAACAACCTTACGCAGGTGAATTTTAGTTGAAAGTTTTGATTATTTTAGGCTCCCCTAGTTTTCCTCTCCAAATCTTGAAAGTGGTTGTTATCTGTGCACCTTTTCTTTTACTTCAGCTTTTACCTTGGTAAGGGTTCCATTCCCGTCTTGTAACTATTAGTTTGATTCAACACAAAATTTAAGAAAAAAAAAAAAGTTTTTAAAATTTGTGATCTTAAAAATTTAAGGGGTAAAAGCTTTGTACAGCAATGATATTTGTGTGATTATAAAAGTTTCTCAAAATAAGTAAAATAAAATTTTTTAAATTGAATTATTTTCAATCGAAAAAATGTCCTATTCTTTCGAAACTGACTAAGAAGGAAAATGTAAATTGAAACCAAAGGAATATTATTTTTCTATATTTAAAAATTCTTCACTTATTCTTATGTTATTATGATCATCGTTTTCTTGTGCGAGTTTCCTTGTTTAGCAATAATTAATATTTTTTCCCTTAAACTCTTTGTCTAGATAAACACTATCATATACTCTGTGTCCCATCTTATGTGAGATTACTTTCTTGTTAATTTACCCCAAGAAAATGACATTTTTTGTTTTTATATTTTGAAATAAATTTTTTATTCGACTCTTTTAATAACATAATTTAATAGGCATATAAGTTGAAAAATCATTTTTTGTTGGAATCAAAGAGAGACAGATATTAACTTGGTGAGTGTGGTGCAGGAAAACTGGGTTCTCTGCCGCATATTCTTAAAGAGAAGAGATAGTAAAAATGAGGAGGAGAACATAAGACATGAGGTTTTTAATAGCAGAAACGCAAGTGCAAATTCAGGGAATAAGAAGAAGCCAGTCCTTTACGATTTTATGGCGAGAGAGAGGGAAGATTTGAATGGATCAGTTCCAGCTTCAACATCATTTTCTGGTTCCAGTGGCATCACTGAGCTGCCTACTAACGATTCTGATGATCACGAAGAAAGTAGCAGTTTTACTACTTTTAGAAGAAAACAATGGCCTTAGAATCCTTTTTTTTCTTTTTCTTAATTTCAAGTGCTAAATTCGATTTTCCCGGGGCATTATTCCATTGGAATAAGCAAGCATCTACATTTCGACTTTCTTCATCCTCATCACTATAAAACTTACTCCAATTAATGTGAATAAATATAAAATATACAACACACATGCCGATTCGAAACCCACTTCTGTAGCAGTTTTGGAACTTAATATAAATGCGTATTTTCAGAAAACATTTTAACTAGTACTATATAAGACAAGCGAATAATGGTTGTGAACGAAAGTGAGCATTTGGCTTTGGAATACCGAATGTCTCTAAATTATATTTTCAATTTCAAGTGTCGACGTTAATGTGGAGAGCAAAGAATATATGTACTCAATTCAAAATCCGACAACTGTGAACGACTAAGATTTTCCGCAAGGAAGAAGAGATAAAAGAAAAGAAATAGACCATTGACTGCAGTAGGAAAAACTTAAGTAAAACTAAACGATGAGAAAGAAAGAGGGAGAGAAAAGAGCACATTGACACACGCTTGCTCGAAAAGGGATTTATTTGTTTGGTCAAGTAATTATTCGGTGAGCATGGAATTGAGTGTAATTGGAGATGTATAATTACACTCTTCAATTCTCAAAGGGAGGGTGAGAATTATGATAATTATACTGTGTAATTACAACGTTACTTTGTAATTTCTTTCTTTTCTTTTTATTTTAATTTATTTTCTTAATAACTTTTTATTTCCATTATTTTAATTTCTTTTTCTTATTTTTTTTAATTAGCGTAACTGCGTTATTATTTTAGTTTTTGAAACTACACCTCCTAATATTAGAAATAATGAGTCATTAACAAACTTTGCATATAATGAGTGATGTCGGTTATAAACTGAAATTTTATTATTGAATGAGGTTATAAACTTATTATGTTTTCTAATCTTAAGTTGTATTGGAACTTATTTTATTATGTTGGAATTTGACATATGTTAAACTAGTTCTTTTTTTTTTTTGGATTTTGAAATGGTGTTATATTTATGGTTCTAATGTACTTATTTTAGTAGTATTGGCTTGTTATTTCACGTTGCATGTTCATTTTTTAATTAGAATTGATATATTAGTTAAACATTTGAATAATGTTATGCCATTATATTTATAAATATTTATTTCTTTTATCAAACATGCACTCCCTAATGTTCTTACAACATGTATATTTTTAGTTTTTATAATTAATTAAGCTAAATATTATTAGTTTGAAAAATATATATCAATCATTTTATAATATTAGTCATAAATATACGATTACTAATTAATATATATTCAAGAAAAAATAGCATCTTATATCTCAAATCTAATATCATCTGTACATATAAAAAATCATTTATAGGAATATATTTATTTATTATATTGACTTTTAAGGTTTGATAATTACTTCGTTTAAGTGCAACTGAACAGTACGCTTATAATTACAGTGTAATTACCTTATGACAAACAAACAGATCGTCGTAATTTACACTAATTATACTTATTGGGTGGCTTTCCAAACAGAGCCTTATGTGTTTCTACGCCCATTTCACACGCCGAAAAATGTTTATAAGACTCGTTACTACTCATATCTTTTTCTGGTATACCGCAAAGGAGGTGCATAGAGTCAGCGAAAGCAGTGATAGAGGGCAGAAAAAAGTTTCAATTGCAAAAACTGCTTAGTTGGTGAGGAACTTTGAAGAAGAAAAGCATCTAGTTAGACAAGTTTTGGGGGCAAGGACCTTTGTAGAGTCCAAAAAGACATTCCATTGCACACTTCAAATAGGTTGGTGAAATTGGTGCTACTAATTTACTACTAAGCAAAGACACAAGTAAAAGGAAATTAATTAATTAGGTGTATATTTGTGGAGGGACAAAGTTAACAGAAGTATTGAATTTACAGGACAAGTAGGTGAAAGTGGAGAAAGTGAAATTTCATACAACAAGGACATCTTCTGAAAAACGAAAGCAAGTGGTCCAATTGATTCAAAAAACTTAAAAGGGTTTTGCTTCATTTTTTTCAAGAAATGGGCATATCTTTACACCTAATTGGTAAGTGAAGAAGAAAAACTCTGCCCTATGGGGCCATGCATGTCATTCTGCAAAGTTGGTTTCCAGATTCTTGGCATTGCCTTGTACAACAAATAAATAAAATCTCTATCTGCTTCTCCCATAATTGGTAATGACATTACCTAACACTCTTATATAAAAATGTAACCATCTTCTTAATCATTAAATTTTATAGAAAGCCAGAGCGGACTAAGCAAAGAGATTCTCCAACTGTCTTCCAACTACATTGAAAGTTTGACTTAATTAAGCAAGAAAATTATACAACATATATTGTTGTTAGCCCAAATTGTTATTAAGTCCTTCCTCTTATTCTTCTTGTTCAAATGGAAGATACGCAGTACACGTGTCCAACATGCGAGTGAAGTCTTGCAACTGACTTCTATTTGTTTTCAAATTAATTTATCTATTTAAAATTCTGAATTCTCGTACGATTACGTCAGCGATGGTAGATAATTGTGCCCCTAAGCCAAAAGCAAGCAAACTTATAGATTGATACTCACTAACCACTTCTTTTAATCATTTGATTATAAAATGTCTTTATGGAAGGTAAGCAGTAAGAGCAAGGCTTGATTTATTTGAATGTGACATAATCTCATTATTTCAGAAAAAGGTTATAAAGCGTGGGCCACAATCTCTATTCCCTATCAAGAATAGCCAAGTGGGCGTTAAGCGGCAGATGGGCGGCTCACTGTGAAAACTTGACAGGAAAAACATATGCGATTGTCATGAATTATTAAGCTAACTTAAGAGCAATAGAGGATAGTCAATTTTTCTTTTTGGAAATACAAAAAAGGGGGAATAAAACAAAGCACTACGTTTTCAGAAGCAAAGTCTAGGTATAAAAAATTGCCGACCAGAGTTCCTTGTGACAGTGGTTTAGAATCAGCTAAGGCTGTTGAAGTTCTTCACGTCACCTTATATATACATACTATATGTATAATTGATGTTTCACTATCATGGCTTTAAGCACTTCATTGAGGGTGGGAGTCTTGGAATATTTGTATAATTGATATTTCACTGTCATGGCTTTAAGTACTTCATAAAGGGTGGGAGTGTGGAAGGGCGCAGCATAAAATATGGTTACTGTCCGACCGAAACGAAACTCACTGACCCAACTAATCTAGATTTGCATCAGGTAGACTATTAGAGAGGTAAGGTAATAGTTTCATATCAAAAAATTCTATATTTCAAACTCAAGATCTCAGTTTAAACGTAAATGAATTTCAACCATTCCACTACACCTGCACACCTCAAGTGATTTTTTCTTTTAGGATAGGATAGTGTAGGATTTGATTGGCTGTGTAGATTGCTGACTTGGGGATTTTTTACATCGTCAATAGCGTAGGCACGCCGTCAGAGTAGACCACAAAAATGAACACAGCTTTTATGGCCTCATTTGGTTAGGTCAATTCTTATAGTGGAAGAAAGGTATCTAGTCCCAGTCCTAGGTGTACAAGGGTATTTTAGTCTTTCGACATGGAAAGGTAATTTCCAAAACCAACCACTTCAAAAAGCTGTACAAATTATTGATGTTTATTTTATTTATTTCTGTTAATTAGTATCTATATACTGAACAAGTACAAAGTCTTTCAAGTCACATAACATGTGATTTCACCTGAATAAACATAATTGTAGATTTGTAGTAAGACCGCCGCTAATAGTGACCAACAATTCTCAACGTTAAAGCGATCAAATTTTGCCCAAACATTACAATTTACAGCCTTGACTTTTAGCGCCATAACAGGAAGAAGTGAATTACATATCTTAAACCACGAGAAATCAGAGTTAAATTCGAACAAAGACCAAAATGCTATAAGATTTCATCCCATTTACCCAAGCATTAGCAAGTACAATTACCCGGCATCTATAGAGAGAAATAGTCTATATATGCAAGTTGACTTGGACACATACTTCATAAAAAATCATACTTGTGACTTTTGCCTATTGAACAGGGTATAAGGGCCTTACACCTCGTGCATATGACCAAGTTATTGAAATTTTTTTATCAGATTGTTCCTTTTAGTATTGTCTGATTAAGCCACAAGCTACACTTTAAGATTGAGGGTTAAAACCGGCTTGGTTTATATTAGTGTAGTAAAAAGAGAAGTAGAATCTACATTGTATGCCTATTGAAAATATACCAGTTAAAGACCAATTCAACTCCTTGGTCTCTAGCCCATCTGAAAGGTTACCTCGATACCGGGGAGCATCTAGTGCTGATCACAAAGATAGGCTTTTTGCATGTGGGTAGTACAATCTGTGATGTTATAACATGTCCAAACTTAGGCAATACTTTCCTGTTTCTACAGCTAAGCCACCGTTCCAGTTTTTTCAAATGAGATGCACACAAGGCAAAGACAATATTTGTACTCCTTAATCAACTGAATCTTGAACAAAACCACCTGGGTGGGAAAGGAAAGACTGCTTCTCTTCAAAAACACTTTTGCCCTTCCAAAAGCTTGGCCAAACAACTCAATTTTTGGACAAAAACACTTTCGGCCCCAAAAAAGCTTGGCCAAACAAGCTATAAAGACTCATAAGTTTGATTCCCTATGAGTCCATGACACCAAAACCAAATTTCAACATCCATTTCAAACAAAATGGCCAACATTTGCTACTGCAGACGGACCAAAACACCCTAGCAAAACAATGACGGAAATGCTAGACGTCAAATGTCTCGCGCTTCAGGTCATCATCAAACAAGCTTGTGATCAAACACAAACAGAAACACAATAGATAGCATTTGATAAAATTTGTCACAGATTTAAATACTCAGTACAGCTAAGCTAAGAAAAGTATACTTTGATCTAGTGTAACCCATGTAAAAGTGAGACATCCAAATCAGTTCACTTCATGCTAACAAAGTAGGCTAACAGGTTAAGCAAAATTTAGGGGTAATAGACTAATGTAGTTGACCAAGTATAATAAAGACCTTGCAAGCAGCTGTCACCCACAGTTCATTTTACCTCTTCGTACTCGGTCACTTCTTCCTGAGCTAACTCTTACTGGTTTTTAATTGCACATTACTTATTTGTCCAGCATCTACCTCTGGAGTTGGAGGTAGTTCAGAACATGCCCTCAAGACAGCTTCATTCTGCAGAATAAAAATATTAAAACCTCTGTATATCTGACATTTTTTTTTAAAGTATGGGGATAAAATTCCTTATAAAATCTAAATCGAAACACAGATCATTGAGAAGAAATGAAGTTCTATGAGTTCTTCCAGGTCCACATACAAAAAAATTACAAATCATATTCTCCTTAAATTAGATCAACATGCGCAGCAACTGATACAGGTAAACAAATCCCAATATCACAAGTCAAAGGACTTGGAATTCCATTACTATTACATATTTTGGGTGAGAGAAAAGGAATCAGGCAACATCAAGCTAAGAAAGTGTTCTCATCTTATTGTTTAAAGAGATTAAATTCGAAGGATGAGCCAAAATGAATTTAATCAACATGCTTGTGTACAACACTAGCTTTCACAGGCCCATATGCCATAGGGTATATAACATCATGCTGATAGAGATGTTGCTAAAGTGCATAATGTGTTAGTTGAGATAATGTAATATAAAGTTGGCAATATCGTTAAAAGGTTTGTTGGATGAGAAAAAATGAACTGCAAAAGATTTGAAAAAAAAGAACGTTGAAAGTAAGTTCTTATAACCTCTATAACACTGGTTCAAGATGGTACCGCCTCAATGAGACCTGCTTTTTAACAAGGGAATATGGTGGATGAATATTCACCCTAATGATTGAAGACAGACACCAATATAAGTTGTTCACATTACTTCCCTAATGGACTTGTCTTGAGAAACTTAAATTGCAATTGCTTACTAATGGAATCTCCTAGTAGCTTACTTAGAGGAAAGAGTACTATATAGTCTTAAGCACCAAAATAGTAATTAGAAATATGTACCACATGATTGAAGAGAATATATATGACAAGAATATATACACATTATATACTAAATATTAACTATATTGACCTTAGAAGTAGGATTATGTTTGCACCCAAGGGTGTGGTCACTGGCCTAGTGGTCAATGAAATGGGTGAGAACCATGAGGTCTCAAGTTTAAATTCCAACGGATGCAAAAAACACTAGGTGATTCTTCTCATCTATTCAAGCCTTGGTGGATAGAGTTAACCGGTACATGTTGCTGGTGGAGGTGGCACGTATCGTGGAATTAGTCGAGGTACATGCAAGCTGGCCCGGACACCACGGTTATCAAAAGGAAAAAAAAAGAAGAAGCAGGACTATGTTTTCAATTCTATGAGCATATTTTAAACATATGAGCTAACGCCTAATGAGCTTATAAATTAAAATATGTACTCAAGTTGAACAATCCCATTGAAAACCGTCAAACCATTTCAAATATGAAAGGTGAATTCCCGAAAAGCTAATCTACTATCAGTGTCTTATTCCAGGTAACCATTATCAGACTGGACTCGTAAATAAAATTATTTGTGCTGGTTTCCCATTTCCTTGTTCTCCTTTTGAAAAAGGTAGGTTTGTTTGGTTTCCCTTGGACTACGTACAATTAGGATCAAGACCACAAGACATGCCAATTATTCAACACTAAATCTTCTGTTTCTCAGATAATTGCTAAATGGATTTGTCTGGTCGTTGCTATGATGCTCGGACTCAGGGGTGGGTACCCGATATGGGCGTGGATCTAAAGGTCGGATTCTTCATCACATAAAGTTTACGATTTAGGGATATGGATTAGAGTGCACATATAGACACTGGTATATGGCCAATACACATATATTATGACATATATAAGTATATATTTTGACAAACTAAATTGAACTAAAATAAATAAAATTTAATTTTTTATAAACACCTAATATTTTATTCAGAATATATCTGGTGTGGATCACACAACCATACACATTGTGTCAGATCAACATCGGTGCAACTAGAATTTTTTGAATAGTCCGAGCAACATAGGTCGCTATCATTACCTGAGCAAAAATAAATAGATGTTCCTTTGTTTTGTCTAAATAGCTCATTTACGCAATTTTTGCTTTTCTATTTGTAATTTCTTCTTTTGAAAATCTTACAATATAATCATCTATCCATTTCAGTAGGATTCCGTTAATTGAAATGACCTAAAAGTTATACTCCCTCCGTTCCAATTTATGTGAACCTGTTTGACTGGACAAGAAGTTTAAGAAAAAATGAAAGGCTTTTTGAATTTGTGGTCCTAAACAAGTCAAAAAGGAGTCCAGAGTATTTGTGTGGTTATAAAAGCTTCTCATTAAGGTGGTCCTAAACAAGTCAAAAAGGAGTCCAGAGTATTTGTGTGGTTATAAAAGCTTCTCATTAAGGATAGAATTGGAAGTTTAAGTTAATTGTTTCCAAATTTAGAAATGGGTCATTCTTTTTGGAACGGACCAAAAAAGAAATAAGCTCACATAAACTGAAACAGAGAGAGTATATATATGTGTGTGTGTGTGAGAGAGAGAGAGAGAGAGAGCACGTGTATTTTCTCTGCAAACAAATAAGGAGAAGAAAGGGTTCACAAACAACAACGACAACAACAACAACCCCAGTATATTCCCACAAGTGGGGTCTGGGAGGGTAGTGCGTACGCAGACCTTACCCCTAACTAGTGAAGTTAGAGAGGCTGTTTCCAATAGACCCTCGGCTTATAAAGAGTGAGAAGAGGAAGAAGACGACAGGAAAATAATAATAACAATAATAATAAAAAAATAAAATTAAAATAAAAAAAATAAAAAAATAAAATAAAAG
>MCJB01020429.1:62707-164713 GCA_002018475.1 Nicotiana obtusifolia
GGGGCATCAAGACTTGTGTGCCATAAATAGGGAAACCAACTCAAGGCTAATCAACTGTCATTTCAGTTCAATCCAACTCAAGGCTAATCAAGTGTCATTTCAGTTCAATCCAACTCAAGAAACCATCAACATTAAAAAAAGAAAATACACAAAAACTTTAGAAAGTTCTTGATATTATATACATAATAAAGACTGTTTTTTGATAAGTAATGAGAAAATATTATAGATGGTAACCTTGCACTGAGCCAGTGTTACAAAAGATAATTACAGAATGTGCAATTCCCTTGTCAGATCAATCATTGCATCTATATCATGTACAATTGTAATATTGCACCTAGTTGCGGTCAGCTATACGAATCCTTACTATCCATATCGCTCCAATTAAACCCGTCTAAATCCAATACAAAAAGTCCTTACACTTTATTCCTCAAGGTAACTATTGAATGAGAATAATGGCCAGTTTATTAACAATTTCAACCTCATTTACATTAATATTTGATCGTTTTTTTATAACTGAGAAATCCCGAAGTTAAGTGGCACACAATTCGAAACTCGGTGGATAATAGGCTAATGAATATTTGCATCTTAAGATCATTAATTCCTCAATGCCCTGAAGTCAACCTAATTGATCATAAATAGGAAAACCAACTCAAGGCTAATCAAGTGTCATTTCAGTTCAATCCAACTCAAGAAACCATCAAAAGGATCAAATAAAGCATGCAAATGAGTCTTATCAAACAACACTCCTGAGAGTCACATAACAACATGCAAGAAAAGGACAGCCAAAGATCAATAAGACTGATTTCATTAAAGTGACTAATGGTCTCATGATGTTGTTAAAGATGATATTTCAAAGGAAATTCATGGAACAAAATCTTTGGAATAAGATGATACAATCGAAAAAAATAACTGGAACACATTTTTTTTTTTTTGTAACAATGTAAATATTACCATTGACAACAACAAACGATTACACTTATAGACCACCTAAATCTGACCACAGACTTTAGGCCTCCAACACACAAAAACAGCTAATTACAAAGAACTTGTTGAACTAAACTCCTACATTTTTGTGATTTCTTTGACTTCTGAAGTAACTCTAACCTCTCTATAACTTCCCTCTTAATTTGTGTAACTACCTCTTCTCTATTTACGGTTCTTCCTCGAAATTTTTAATATTTCTAACTCTCCAGGTGTGGTATATCACTGCTACATTGGCTGCAGCTACCACCTCCTCCTTGAATTGTTTCCAATGCTTCCATTTGATCATTTCCAGCATTTGTTTGATGCCTACAACTGGCACTGCCGGTCCTAACCACAAGTTAATTTCTTGTCTTACTGCATTGATGCAGCTACATTCTACAAACAAGTGGTCCTTTGTTTCCGGTTTGTCCTCATTACACAAACTACAGTTTATATTATCAACCTGTAATTGCATCCAATCAATCTGTCTTTAGTTAGCAATCTCTGTAGTGTTGCAAGCCAACCAATCTGCTATTGGCCAACTATAGCAAGATAGCTGCTTGTGATTGAACATCTCCCTCCTAAGGTTAGAACATATCTGCCATGGGAGTACCATTCCTTCGTCAATTCTTTGAGTGAGTTTAGCTTACTGCAATACTAACTACTATCTATAGGAGGAGTATCTGCCCATATGTCATGATCTGCTTTCATGTAGACTCCATGAACCCACCTTACCCATGGGGATTCCTTATTCAATACCAGTTGCCATAGTAGTTTACCTACTGAGGGTATATTCCATTCTTTGCACCTTTTGATATTTAAACCCCCCAATTTCTTTGGACAGCACACCTTTCCCATGCAACCAATGCCACTTTTTTCTGCCCCTCATTTTTACCTCACAGATACTCCATGCATAGCCTATCGACCCCTTTTACCACACTTTTAGGTAAAATAAAGACAGTCCCAGAAGCTATGCATAGAGAAGAGCACATCATTTAGTATTTGAAGTCTTCCTTCATAAGACAATTGCTTAGAATAGGTAACATTGATTCTGTGAGTGATCTTCCAATCAACATTTGGCAATCCATCTTATTCCATTTCCTTGGAGATAAAGGCAATCCTAAGTATCTGCTAGGAAAAGTTCCAAGAGTAAATCCTGTTCTTTCCAACAATTGGTCCCTAATACCTTCTTCAACCCCAGCTATGAAAATGCTAGATTTCTCCATATTGGCTATCAAACCAGCTACTTTACTGAAGTGATCAAGGGCTTCTATTGCTCTATTAACTGAGCTAACATTACCTTTGCAGAATATCATCAAATCATCGCAAATATAAGGTGTGTCAGCTTGATCTCTTTGCACATTGGATGAAACCTGAAGTCTGGTAATCTACTCATTGTCTTTAAGGTTCTGGAAAAGTACTCCATTACTAGAACAAAATAGTAGTGGAGAAATGGGATCTCCCTGCCTCAATCCTCTCTTTCCAGTAAAGTAATCATGACCTTCATCATTAACTTTGCTGTGAACATAGTAGTAGACACAGATACCATGATCCAATGAATGAATTTCTCGGGAAATCCATATCCTCTTAAAGCTTCGTCCAAAAACTCCCAGCTGAGGTCTATTTTCATTAAGTATCTAGGAGTTGTCTTCCTATTGTGGTGCCCTAGTAAGTCATGGCAGATCAAAACATTGTGTATCATTGACCTTCCTTGTACAAATAGTTTTGATCCTCCAGTTTTTTTTTTAAAAAAAAATATTAGCTGTGAGTGAGCCAAAGACGACTTTCTAAAATTCCTAGGCAATTGAAAAATGACTTTCTTTCTTCTTCTTTTTTTCTTTTTTTTCTTTTTTGTAGCAATGGTGCTAGGGCCAGCTTGCACACACTCATCCACCAAGCAGCCTGCTACAACCCACAGGCACGGTTGTCAAGTAACGCTTCCAACTAAGTCTGAACTCATTGCAGTAGAGACATTATGGATTCAGAATTCAGTACTTGTTATAATTTTGGTAATTTTTCACATATATTTATGCTCCGTATCCTAAACACTGGGTTTAGCAATCTACTTAACTCATACTCCATCCGCCTCATATATTTTTTAAAAAATAACCTCATTATTTACCTCAACCTAAGAAACTAAATTAAAGATCTCCCACATAATGTCATCAACTGAATAAAAAAACAGCATAAGCGGTGTGAATCAGCATAAAACCCTAAACTTTTACAAGGAAAGATTCCGAGTTTAAAGAAGAATAAAAGGAAAAGAAGAGTAGGAAATTGACCTGCCAAACACGGCGAAGACGTTTCTTGGCATTAGCTTTGCGAGTAGGAGTGAGCTTTATTCTCTTCCAAACAAGCCCGCCGGAATCATGCTTCTTCACTATTTCCATTACCCTTGTTCCCCAAAACGCACCCCATGTCGCCATTTTCACTATCTCCCTCTTTCTTTCTGTCCGTTTCTTTATTTATACCGGGAGTGAAGGATGGACTGGGCCTAATACAACATAAGCCTAGCCCATTTTTCAATCAGCCCAAATAACTTTTCCTTTCTAGCAAATCAAAGGTTGTAAGTTGTGACATCTTTTTTAACAAATAATGCAGAAATATAATACTTTTTGGGGTGGTCTTTAATTTTTGACCCCCACTTATGCCATAGGAAGAAGTTTGAGGCTAAAATTTAAAATTATTGTCCATAGGGTAAGGAAGGACAACACTTATTAAACTTAAAATTTTGGAGCATGCAGGAATAAAAATTCAAGATCATTTTGAGAGTTATTTGTGTACTTCACCCATAGATCATGTTTAATGCAATCAAATAATAATCTTGGAATTACTTTTACATTTTTGAGCTGTTTGCCAGGTACAATTTAAGTGATATGGATAGGAAAATAATGTTTACTGGAAAGTGAAATTTTATTGTGATTCAGAAAATAGATGATTGGTCTTTTATTTTCTTTCTAGTTCTTATTTTCTTTATGCTTGTGATTTGTGAAGGAAAAGGCCTATCTTTCCTTATTAGGATTACCAACATAAGGTCTTCCCCTGCTACATGTACATAAATCCATAAGGATATTTAGAGCTCCCAAGAATACTAAAATACAATATCGGGACATTAGAGTAATGTTGCCATCAATCTAGCGTGGAGCTAACTATAAATGGATGTAGAGTAATGGTGCTCACTCATAGCATATGGAGCAACTTCCGGATTGAACATGAGGTAAAGGAACTGATCAGTATGAAACTCAATAAGCCTCATTGACCTTCTCTAAGATGTCTTTAGGTGTATATATATCATTACTCCAAATATTGAAGTAGCCATAGATTAACTTGAGGAAACTTGATATATATATATATATATATATATATATATATATATATATATATATATATATATATATATATATATATATATATATCGACCCTTAAAAATGGATAACAATTGAATTTATACGCAGTTTTAAGGATATGTGGATTAATTTAATACAAGTGATCAATAACGTTAGATATGCGAATAAATAACCAAACCAGTTGTGAAGTTGATTCCGAGCTCGGACCTAAGCTTGACAGTTGTTCTGCCCTTGATTTGGAGCCAAATTATATGTGAAGAACTATGAGCAAAATAAGAACTTTTGAATAACTTAGAAGCAGAGAAAACAAGTTTATATTCCCTTGGTATGCGTGTTACAATGAGTTTATTGAATAGTAAACTTCCCCTTTATATAGTAGGAGAGTTTTACTGTAAGCACAATTATAAGAAAGGTAAAAATCTTCATTTTTATTAATCACTCATTTGCTGCCGATATGGGCCGAGATCCACGTCGTGATATTCGGTTGGGCGCGGATATCACGGCCCTTCGTTAGTTGTGTGCAACCGTTTGGTTATGCTTTCCGAGGTCTTGGAGGTCGAACCAGATTCGGGGGGCGTTGTCTCGATGGTCCTGGTGGTAAGCACTTCGTTCAGGCCTCAGTACGGGAGGTTCTTAGCTTCAATTCCGATTCCGTGTAGTTACGTCCTTGATTCGTTTGCCCTACCGGGAAATCTTTGTGCTCACTAGACGGTTTTACCCGTATACAGATAGTTCCCTCGTTTCTCAGAGAGTAAGTCTGCCGAAGCGATGAGAAGTGATAGATGATCCCCGGCTGGTTGCCTCCGAATGCGAAGCGTCGCGTACTTCCCCTATAAAAGCTTCTTCCCTCTGCTCATTTTCCACTTTCCGATCAAGCTTCCACCTTCGAATTTTCTAGCTATCACCAACTTTTTTCAAACCTTCATATCTTCGTCTTTGATTTTCAAATCCTCATAATTGTTCTTAGGTTCTTACCCAGATTTTCTTCAAATCTTCACACTCTACTCTTTAGACTTCAAACTCGTTCCTTCAAACCTTCATATTTTTTCTTTAATTTTTCAAACTTTACCAGATAACAATGGCTAAAACTTCCAAATTAGTTCCTCACAGGCTACCTCTTCATCTTCCCACCCGGCCATAACTGCCGAGATGGCTGCTTCCAAGGCAGTTGTTCTCGAAGTGGCCACTCCCGACTGCCTCCGAGCCTCCCATGAAAAGCTTTATACCTGGGGGTTGCTCAATAAAGGATGACTTCAAAGTCGACAAGCCCTCATCCAAACAGGACCGGGACGAAGGATCATGTAGATACATATGGTCCATCACCGAAGATGTCCTTCCCGTAGTCCGAGAGGACTGCAAATGGGAAGACAAGGACGTAGTAGTCCCCGGGCCCGAGAACGATATTACTACCCACGTGGAGAGGTACTTGAGTAGTTACACTTACCCCTTCACTCTAGGCCCGGTAGACCTAGTGATTTTGGCCTTCTGTAAGAGGTACGAGGTGTGCCTCGGGCAAATCCACCCGTCTCTTTGGAGGATCGTGATCCTCCTCCGTTATTTTTTGAGCCACACTGAATCCTCTCAGTTCACCCTCGACCATCTATTCCATCTATACAGTCCTCGAATTTTTCGAGGAGGACTGATTAAACTCACTCGTCGGGCCAGCAAAGTCCCCTTTTCGAGTATCGACGAGGATCGGGACTGAGGCTGGCAGGGACGTTTTGTTCGGGTGAAAACTGAGGATTTGATCCCTCCCAAATTCCTGCCATTTCCTGAGAAGTGGAATGCATCTCGTAAGTGCAACCTTTCTCTAAGCGTTAATTTTTCTTTATTTCCTTTCTCATCATTGGTATTTGTTGTTGTACAGCTGTTGCACGGGTTCCTAATGCGGTTCTCCGGCTTAAGAAGCGAATCAAAGACATCTGTAAGTAGATATCATACTTCGAGTGCTCATGGCGCAAACTTTCGAAGGACCGATAGGAGGCCCATTCTCATGGTAAAGTTCCCCTCCGAATAGCTATTACTATGCTCTTAAATTACATAGCGCTGATCTCTCTTATTTACTTCACAAGTTTGCCTAAGACCACCGAACTTAGGGCGTTGGAAGGGTATGGGAATGTGTCCTTGTTCGTTGATCTCTCCGTTACGGGGCAGCCCGAGGCAGCTGTGGGGGAAAAAGAAGAGGAAAAGAAAGTCTTCGGGCTCCTCGGATTTCGAAGTGAAGCCAAAGAAGAGGGCGGCTCATAAGCCCAAATAGAGCTCGCTTCTCCGGCTCAGGGATGAGTCTGAAGAATACAACATTTTTGTTGCCCATGGATCGACCCCTCTCGGGGAGCAGGCGGCGACCGAGGAGAAGAACCATGAGGCAGAGCTCCTTCTAGTCCGAGAGGCCGGAATTGAGATGGGGGTTGCGACCTCTCAAGAAATTGTTCCTGCTTTGAAGGAGGCTATCGGAGTGATCGACATCGTTGAGACGCCCTCCTACACAAATTCCATGCTCAAAGTGGCCCAAGCGGGCAAAGAAAAATCAAGCAAATGAGCACAAGGTGCAGAGGACCCCCTCCACTCCTTCTTCGATGGCATGGATTTGTCAACTCTAGAAGATCTCTCAAGGCTGGGCCATCTGGAGATACCGAAGAAGGACGTGCCCTTGGGAGATGGCGGGCCTAGCATGAGCCCACGATTGGAAAAATAATTCCCTGCGCCGAGTGTGGACCCCGAGCGCAAGAGGACGGTTATTCTCACGGCCCTAAAGGATGCCCGGGTCCTATCCGGTAGGCGTAGCCAGTTACCTTCAATATCTGGTAACCGAGGAGGACCAGACAAAGATAAACGAAATGGGCATATCGAGCCTCTTCAATGAGGCACAACACGCATTGAACCGGGTAAGGTTCTAATACCTTCGAGCTCCCCTTATGAATTACTTTAAAATTTTCCTTTGATGTTTCTTACTTATTTCCCTTTCTTTACAGGCTTCAGTGCTTCACCATGAGAGTTTCCTCTGGTACCCTTGGAGATAAGCCAACTTGAGTTCAAGCTCAAGGAGCAAGCTCGAAAAAAGGATATGTACAAGTTGCTTAGTGAGCAGCAAGATTGGGCCGTCAAGGACCTTTAGGCCGAGTTGGACAGGGATCAGAAGAAAGCTTCGACCCTGGGGAGGGAACATGTCGACCTGGTCAAAAAGGTAAAGGTCTTTGAAGATAAAAATGAGGAATTAGTCATGGAGGCTAACAACAAAACCTCGCAGGTCCAATAGAAACTTGACCAGATCGATCAGCTCCGAATCGAGATGAACGAGGTTCAAGCCATGGCTGAGGGGTGGAAAAGCAAAGTGGATCTGCTGGCTTCGGAAAAGGAAACCGCCTAGGCGAAGCTGGCATCGCTAGAGGTCTAACTTTGGCTGGCAAAGGAGAAAGCTGAAAAGTGGTTCCAGCTGAATGACAATCACCGCAGCAAAGCTCGACTGTCGCAGAGCAGGACGCCCTCAGTAGAGAGTACGGGGTAATGAAGTCCAAATTGGATGCAACCTCCATCGATGCAGAAGAAACAGTGGCCCAATACAAGGCCAATGTGGAGGCAACCGAGGACCGCTTGAAGGCTAAGGCCGAATATCTGAAGCGGCTGTCCCTAAGAGAAACCCTAGAGGAAATTTACGCCCGAGGTTTTGACCTGTTGGTTGAAATCTAGGAAGCCAAAAAATCTGAGGTAGGCGAAGAAGCTGCAGAGCCTGAAGGTGTCGAAGGCTCTGAGAGTTTTGAGGGCTCGGAGGGTTCCGACGGCTCTGGCGACGAGTCGGGCCCTGTTGAAGATTAGGAGTATATGCCTTAGTGCTTTTTTAATTTTAGACTTATGCACATTTTTTGTTTATTTTGGGGCCGTTTTTGTTGGGACTTTGTAAATACATTCCAAAATATATATAAAATTTCCCTTTCTGGTAATTTTGAGTCTCTACTTTTTTAGCATCTTTTCATAATTTATATCTTTGCAATGTTCTAATGCCTTAGCATAGAATTTGATGTAGTTATAAGGGCGTTCGTTCTTCAAAAGTTCAAACGGAGCCTGATTTCGATGCAACTTTATTTTCTTGAGGTTTTGAAAACTCAGCGTGACCGAATTTTTTTGCCTAGGGTAACCTTTTAGCAGGCTTTAAATTCTTATAAAGGCCTTATGTTCTAATTAAGAGCTTCAGACGTCTCCGAGCCGTTTCTTAGGGTGGCTGTAGCCTTTTGTGTTTAGGCACTGCCTAATAGGTTTTGTGCCTCCAGGATTTGGTAGCCCAAGTTGCCCGAACTTTTTTCAGACGACAGTCCCCGAGTAGGGGTAGCCCTTGGGCTCGATAGTCCCCAAGTAGGGGTAGCCCTTGGGCTCGATAGTCCCCCAATACTGGTATCCCATGGGCTCTTAGGATCTATAATTTAAGAGGCAAAAATGCGTAATAGCAATGTGGATTCTCTTTTTCATTTTTGTATGTAAAGTACATGATGGAAAGTGTGTAAAAGCTTGTATCATGGCTAAGGTGGACTATGCGGGCATGGTTCACTCGACCGTTTGGCCCTTACAATAAGTCCTAACCACCTAGCCTTAGCTATTCAAGTACAAAGTTTTCTTCTTTCCTTGCTAAGAACCTTGACCCGAGGGTAATGCCCCCCAGTATTCAAGGTCGATCTTGAGAGGCTCGGATATTGTTGATGCGAAATGAACGCCCATTAACTCCGGTTGAGATCGGCCTTCGATTCTAAGTTAGCACGATTTACTGTTTCCTCGTTAAAAACCTTGCCGAAAAACCCATTTTGGGACAAAATCGGTTCAAGGGGAAAATAGTACAAAACGCGTGTTTTCAGACCTAATAGTCGCATTCTCCCTTGGCCGTTGCCTGCAAGTGTTGATCCGATTCATAATATTATTAAAAAGTAAATAAGGTCGTACCTTAGCAATAGTACCGCTTTAAGCGCATCATGTTCCAGTTGTTCGGTAGGAGTACACCATTTCCAGCTTTTGAGTTTGTACGAGCCTTTGCTGGTAATTCCGACGACTCAATATGGTCCTTCCCAATTTGGTCCCATCTTCCCCTCGTTCAGGTTCCGGGTGTGCAGTGTTACTTTCCTTAAAACCAAGTCACTGATCTTGAAGTGTCGTAGGTTGGCTCTTCGGTTGTAATATCTTTCTATCCGCTATTTTTAGGCGGCCAACCGAACTAGGGCGGCCTCACACCTTTCATCCAATAGTTCCAGGCTTATGCTCATGGCCTTACCATTTGATTCTTCAGTCGCATATCGAAACCTGAGGCTCGGTTCTCCTATTTTGAGTGGTATTAATGCACCGTAGACCAATGAAAACGGGGTGGCCCCGGTACTAGACTTCGAGGTCATGTGATATGCCCATAGGACTTCGAAAAATATTTCTTTCCATTTCCCTTTGGCATCAGTCAACCTCTTTTTTAGGTTTTGAAGTATGGTCTTATTTGTTGATTCCGCTTGTCCTTCCCACTAGGGTGATAGGGTGTTGATATGATCTTTTTAATCTTGTGATCTTCGAAAAATTTATTTACCTTGCTGCTGATGAATTGCTTCCCATTATCACACACTATCTCGGCCGGTATCCCAAATCAGCATACTATGTGATCCCAAATGAAGTCAATGACTTCCTTTTCCCGGATTTTCTCAAACGCTTGAGCTTTGACCCATTTAGAAAAATAATCGGGTCATAAATAGTATGAATTGAACCTTACGAGGTGCCCACAGCAGGGGAACGATGAAGTCCATTCCCCACTTCATGAACGGTCACGGGGACAAGACCGAAAGCAGTAGCTCTCAGGGTTAATGGATTATCGGTGCGTATCTCTGACAATCGTCGCTCCTTCGTACAAAATCCTTCGCATCTTTCTCTACATCGATCCAGTAATAACGGCCTTGATTAATTTTCGAACCAAAGATTCTGCCCCTGAATGGATTCCGCAAGTGCCTTCGTGAACTTCTCTCAAGACATATTCGGTATCTCCTGGCCCCAAGCATATGGCGAGCGATCCGTCGAATGTTCTTTTGAACAGAGTCCATTCGGACATGCTAAACCTGGACGCCTTCGTGCGCAGAGCTCTCGATTCTTTAGAATCAGAGGGAAACTTCCCAGTCTTCAAATAATCTATGTATTTGTTCCTCCAATCCCAAGTTAAACTTGTCGAGTTTATTTCGGCATGGCCTTCTTCTACCACCGACTTCATGAGCTGAACGACTGTTCCCAAACCGAATTCATCTTCATCAACCAATGACCCTAAGTTAGCGAGAGCATCGGCCTCGCTATTTTGATCTCAAGGACTGCATGGTCCATTCCTTGAATTGATGTAGGGTTACCTGCAACTTGTCTAAATACCTTCGCATTCGTTCCTCTTTTTCTTCGAATGTCCCATTGACTTGATTTACCACAAGGAGGGAATCGCACTTAGCTTCGACCATCTCGGTCCCAAGGCTTTTAGCCAATTCGAGACCTGCAATCATGGCCTCATACTCGGCCTCATTGTTAGTCAATTTCACAGTTCTAATAGATCGCCTAACTATGTTACCCGTAGGTGGTTTCAGCATGATGCCGAGTCCGGACCCTTTTGCGTTCGAAGAACCGTCCGTAAAGAGGGTCCAAACTCCTGAAGCAATCCCCGAGGTTAATAATATTCCCTTTTGACTTCGGGTATTAAGGCCGGTGTAAAGTCGGCCACAAAGTCTGCCAAAATTTATGATTTGATGGCGGTTTGAGGTCGATACTCGATATCTTACCCGCTAATTTTGACTGCCCATTTGGCCAACCGGCCCGAGAGCTCGGGTTTGTGTATGATGTTCCTCAATGGGTAAGAGGTTACGACACATATGGGGTGGCATTGAAAGAATGGTTTTAACTTTTTGGAGGCGCTTAGCAAAACGAGCGCCAATTTTTCCAGTTGAGGATACCTTGTTTCGGCCTCGCCTAGAGTTCTACTAACATAGTAAATAAGAAATTGGTACATTCCTCCTCCCAGACTAAGACTCCACTTACTGCCACCTTGGATCCTGCCAAGTAAAGGTACAACTATTCATCTGCCTTCGGATTATGGAGTAGGGGTGGACTCGAAAGGTACCATTTGAGTTCTTTCAAAGCTTGTTGGCACTCCGGGGTTCAAGAGAAGTTATTCTTCTTCTTCTTCAATAGTGAGAAGAACTGATGGCTTTTATCTGAGGACCTTGATATGAACTGGCCCAGGGCGGCTATACGCTTGATTATCCTCTGAACGGCCTTGACACTATGCACCACGGTGATGTCTTCTATAGCTTTGATTTTATCGGGATTGATCTCGATCCCTCGGTTGGACACCATGAACACGAGTAATTTTTTGGATCCGACTCCGAATGCGCATTTTTCCGGGTTCAGCTTCATATTGTATCTCTTTAATATGTCGAAGGTTTCCTGAAAATGTTTCAAATGGTCCTCTGCTCGCATGGACTTGACTAACATGTCGTCAATATAAACCTCCATTGATTTCCCTATTTGTTCTTCGAACATCCGATTTACTAGGAGGTGATAAGTGGCTCTGGCATTTTTTTAACCCGAATGGCATTACATTATAACAATAGGTGCCGAATTTAGTGATAAAAGAAGTCTCTTCTTGATCTCCCGAGTCCATCCGGATTTGGTTGTACCCGGAATAGGAGTCGAGAAAGATGAGTATCTCGTGCCCGGCTGCCCCATCGATCATGTGATCGATGTCAGGCAAAGGAAAAGAGTCCTTAGGTCATGCCTTGTTCAAGTCTTTGTAATCTATGCACATTCTTCATTTATTTCCTTTTTTAGGCACTACCACTACTTTAGCTAACCAGTTCGGGTATTTAACTTCCCGAATGAAACCTATTTTAAGGAGTTTAGATACCTCATCTTTGATGAATGCATGCTTGACTTCGGATTGAGGCCTCCTCTTCTATTTAACCGGGTGGAACTTCGGATCCAAACTCAACTTATGAGTGGTTATCTCCGGCAGGATCCCTACCATATCAAGATGGGACTAGGCGAAACAAGATACGTTAGTTTTAAGGAAATTAGTGAGTTCTTTCTTGAGATCGGGGGTTAACCTTGTGCCCAGGTATACCTTTCGATCTAGTATGTGTTCGGTTAATATGACTTGCTCTAGCTCCTCGATCGTCGATTTGGTGGCGTCGGTATCATCAGGAGCTATGAACGATCTTGGAACTCCGTAATCATCTTCCTCACCGACTCCTCATTCCTCCAATCCGACAAGGATCAGCATCGGTGATTGCTATTTAACTTCGGCCTTTCCGGTCGGCTCCATGCTTTTAATGTCGAAACGACAGGTACCGGGAATACTTCATCAACTATGAACATCTCCTTTGCAGCTAGCTGCTCTCCGTGCACTATCTTGATCCCTCCTGGTGTAGGGAACTTCAATGCCTGGTGCAAGGTCGAAGGTACCGCCCTCATGTTGTGAACCTATGGTCTTCCAAATAGAGCGTTATATCTCATATGATGGTCCCGGTGGTGTTCATTGATAGGGTTATCTCCCCTTTAGTGGTTTCGCATACCATGTTAAATCCATTCAACACCCGGACTGCTGACATTATTTGGTCTTGCAAACCCAACTGCTCCACGACCCTTGATCTAATGATGTTGGCTGAGCTACCTAGATCAATCAACACATGCTTAACTCGAGATTTATAAGTACAGATATTACTAGTGCGTCATTATGCGGTTGTACGATGCCTTCGGCGTCCTCATCGTTGAACAAAATAGTTCCCTCCAGGATATATTCTCGGGTTCGTTTTTCCCTTGTGATGGACACTTTAGTGCACTTTATCATTGGTCCTTGGGGGACATCGACCCCTCCAATGATCATGTTGATGACGTGCTAAGGTTCTTCTTGTTTGGTCTGTTTGTTAGAGTCCCTGTTCCTGAAGTGATTTTTGGTTCGATCGCTCAAAAATTGCCGGAGATGCCCGTTATTGAATAACCGAGCCACTTCTTCTCTTAACTGTCGACAGTCCTGGGTCCTATGGCCATGAGTGCCATGATACTTACACATCAAGTTAGGGTCTCTCTAATAGGGTCGAACTGCAATGGTCGAGGCCACTTGGTATCCTTGATGCGCCCGATGGCGGATAAGATGCTGGCAGCATCGACGTTGAAGTTATATTCTGATAACCTTGGTGCCTCCCTGGCCCCAAGTGGCTTATCGAAACCGGTTTTGCTCATCAGTCCTCGGCTACTGTAGCCTCAATTGCTCCTCTTTTCGTTCCTCGTAAGGTGACGCCCAGATCCGTTACCCCTCCGATCTCCACTATACGATTGGTACCGATCTCTGCTCGATCTCGGCTCATGATCGACGACTTTCCTAGTCCTATCATTATCTATGATGGGATAAACGGACCTAGAAGGGATCCCGAGCTGATCATCCTCGACTCTGATTTTTGAGTGGTACCTGTTGTGGACGTTGGCCAAGTTATCGCCGGGTACTTTATCAAATTTATTTTTAGCTGCTATGAAGCCAAGGAGCTTTAGGTGTTAAGTCCTTGAATGAATGCCTGAACGGCCCAATCATACACAACCAGAGGCAAGTTCATCTGTTCCATTTGAAACCTTGATACAAACTCCCTAAGCATTTCGTTGTCCCTTTGCTTCACCTTGAAAAGGTCTGATTTCCTGGTTTCGACCTTGATGGTCCCGGCATGTGCTTTCACAAAGGCATCTACAAGCATAGCAAACGAATCAATAGAATTTGGGGGTAAGTTGTGATACCATATCATTGCTCCTTTTGACAGAGTTTCTCCGAACTTCTTTAGCAAAACTGACTCATTTTCGTCGTCCTCCAAGTTGTTCCCCTTGATGGCATATGTATATGAGGTCACATGCTCATTTGTATTTGTTGGTTTTGTTATATTTCGAAATATCGGGCATACGAAACTTCTTTGGGATCGGCTTCGGTGCCGCGCTCGGAGAAAAAGGCTTTTGGACAAATTTCTTGGAGTCCAGGCTTTTCAATATTGGAGGTTCTCTTGGGATTTGATGGGCCTGGAATTATATGTCTCTACCTTCTTATCGTTTTCCTCATTACTTCGGGGTTGACGCCGATCTCTGTATCGTTTGGCCTTTCAGTGATCTGCTAATTTTTTCGGGTGTTTTCCCGGGATGGTTCAGGTTCGACTCTGTTGGGGGCATGGTTTTGATTTTGCAGTTGTGCTATCGCCGCCTGTTGGGCCTGTAATATTTCGAAGATCATCCGTAGACTAACCCCGTCACCTTCACCTTCAAGCGCTCCTCGAGCCGTTGGTCGAGCTCCTCCATGAACGTTGTTCTCAAGATCAGTGGGCAAGTTGGCGTCGATGGCCACATGAGAGTTAGCATCGACTGGGTCGGCAACTGGGATTCCATTGGGATCACCAGGGGGCACCTCATTGCTAGGCACCATATTCTTGTTTTCGCCATGATGTCCTGACTCGGCATCAATGTTCAAGTGTGCAGACTGAGAGTTTGACATTTAAGCTGTCTTGAAATTGAAACCTTAAAGAGCAAGCGTAAAATAGAGTGTGTCATGAAAATTTGTATCAAACCACCGCTATTATCCTTGGCCCGACGGTGGGCGCCAAATTGTTGATCCTTAAAAATGGATAATAATTGAATTTATACGTAATCTTAAGGATATGTGGATTAATTTAATACAAGTGATCAATAACGTTAGATAAGCGAATAAATAACCAAACCAGTTGTGAAGTTGTTTCCGAGCTCGGACCTAAACTCGCCAGTTGTTCTGCCCTCGATTCGGAACCAAATTATATGTGAAGAACTATGAGCAAAATAAGAACTTTTAAATAACTTAGAAGTAGAGAAAACAAGTTTATATTGCCTTGGTATGCGTGTAACAGTGTGTCTATTGAATAATAATCTGCCCCTTTATATAGTAGGAGAGTTTTACCCTAAGTATAATTCTAAGAAAGGTAAAATCTTTTTTTTTGTTAATCACTGATCTGCTGCCGATACGGGCCGAGATCCACGCTGTGATATCCGGTTAGGCACGGATATCACGGCCCTTCGTTAGTCGTGTGCAACCGTTTGATTATGCTTTCCGAGGTCTTGGAGCTCGAACCAGATTCGGGGGGCGTTGTCTCGATGGTCCCGGTGGTAAGTGCTTCATTCGAGCCTCAGTATGAGAGGTTCTTAGCTTCAATCCCGATTCCATATAGTTACGTCCTTGCTTCGTTTGCCCCACTGGAAAATCGGGATGCTCACTATCCTCGGTTTTACCCGTATACAATATATATATATATATATAGAGAGAGAGAGAGAGAGAGAGAGAGAGAGAGAGAGTATTTGACTTGTAAGGATATATGTCTGTTTGCTCCTTGCCCCAGCAGGTTGCAGCAACAAGAGACAGCAGAAAGGCTTTTGTCAATATTATTAAAATTGAAAGGCACGAGAATTTGGACTTTGCATCACTTTGGTAAAATATTTTAATTCCACAAAAGACGACATTCTCCTCCTCTACCTTTTCCCTTACAGGTTTCTACCCTAAATTAATTTTTAAAATAAAAAGCAAAAGAAAGTTGAGACGTAGATGCTGAAGGATTGCATATAGATGTTTGTAACACGCATCGGAAGACAATACAATCCTAGGAATATCTTTTCGTGCTTAAAATTTATTTATATGTCAAAGATCAGATCTAAGACGTACTTGGTGAAGAGAGTCTCATTTTAAAATTTTTTCAATAGTGCGAAGATTCTATGCATATTCACACAAAGACCGATCCTTGCTATCAATCCTTTGATCAATGAAACCCGCAAACAAATTGAACGAATTATTGTGCTAAAGTTCTTCTCAAAAACCTTAGCCCCAACGTGAAAGACCAAGAAACTGAATTTTCTTGTCAAGAGTTTTACTTGACTCTTTCGATATCTCTGTTGGTTTTACGGCTTCTCCAAAAAGCTATGTTAGTCACGTTGATTTGACTATGTGTATATATACTCAAGCACCAACTGTTTCCCTTAGGTTAAAGAAAGGGAACCATGAAAGACTAAGTCATAAATTAGATTTTTATTATTTTATATAGGAAAATACTAATCCCATTACTCATGGGACTTTGATGGCCTAATCGTTTTATGGACTTTCTCGCTAATCCAATTCAAAGTTGGTTTTAACTTATAATTCCTTTCTTAACATTTTAATATCTTTATATATAAATATTGACTATATATATATATATATATATATATATATATATATATATATTTCAACGAAGAGATATATTTTAATTTTCTATTCCAAATAGAAAACTTCAATTTGTTTGAAATATTAATTATATCCTCTGTGCTAGCAAAGAATATAATAATATTTTATTTTGACTAATAAATTAATTTATTTGACTAATTAAATTCTATAATTTAATTATCAAATAATAAAGTAATTATTTCTTTAGCAAAGATCAGAACTCGTTAGTGTGCGACCCCATAGGTTTAATACTAAGCCGGTAGTAAATTGATCACATCAATATACTAATCAAGGGTGGCGTCTTGCAACACTCTTTAACGACCGGATAGAATGAAGTATACAATTTACTCTCAAGAACCAGTAGAAGAGCAATATAGTAATTCCTTCTGTCCTTATAGCTCTAGGTCACCCTAGGATATGGTTCAACTGTCAAATCCTAATAGGCGACCAACTATGTGTTCATGTCAAATATAATCGACCATTGAATGACCTAAGAAACTCTTTTCTTCTTTCATTCAATTGCCCTGGTAAAGGTCTTAGTTTGGCCGTTTATAATTCATGACAACATGGAGCCTAAACTCATTACCAAAAGTTGACAGATTTCATCTGGATCAATCAGTAATTCTACAAGCATTTAATCATACTCAATATCCTTTCGACTATCGCCCTAGGTCCATAGGTGTCTAGTATCAAAGCATAATAAATAGCTTGTCAATTACTATGACGATCTCAGGTCAAAGGAAACTCTTACATCACATTCTTCAAGAGAATATCCTATTGACAGTTTATGGTAATTCTAACCATTAGGAATTATCCAATGAGTCGGTTCAACGATCATATCTCTATATGCATCATCTATCTATGTGATTTAGTTAATGAGATCAACTAATCTTTATCCAATAAAGACGATCACATAAATATTGATCTAATCGGATTACTAATGTTCAAATTAATAATCGTACGATCAAGAACAAATTTAGATTAAATTGTAAGAAACTTTACCCTTCATTATCATGATCTCCATCACGATGACAAGTCTCAAAATTTAATCAAGGACCTTATCAAGTTAATCAAGCAATTAATAATAACTATGATAAAAGAATATCAAATGCTATATATATTTATATTAAATAAGGTCTCAGAAAAATATGTTCAAATCGTCAAGTATGAGATTGGATCTAGAGCATATCTACATATCCCTAACAATCTCCCACTTGCACTAGAGCCAATTGCGCTTGTAGTTCATTCTCAATTTCCACTTATGCTTGTCAAACTCTTTTGCACCAAGAGATTTAATGAATGGGTCTGGTGCATTTTTCTTTCCATAAACCTTTTGAATCTAGACGTCTCCACGTTCAATGATTTCTCTTATCAAGTGATACCTTCGCAGAACGTGTTTGGATTTTTTGGTGTGATCTTGGTTCTTTTGCTTGAGCAACGGTTCTAGTATTGTCATACAACAATGGAACTGTACCTTCTATGGAAGGAATCACACCAAGTTCAGTTAAGAACCTTTTTCATCCAAACCGCTTCCTTAGCAGCTTCACTAGCTGCTATATATTCTGCTTCAGTCACTGAATCAGCTGCTGCAACTTGTTTGGAACTTTTTCAACTCACTTCACCACCATTTAAGGTGAATACATAACCAGAAATAGATTTGCTATCATCTCTATCTGAAGAGAAGCTTGCATTAGTATAACCTTTAAGTTTCAACTCAGAATTTTCGTAGATGAGGAATTGGTCTTTAGTCCTTCTTAAGTACTTTAAGAATGGTCTTCACCACTTTCTAATGTTCCTCACCAGGATTTGCCTGATATCGGCTAGTCACTCCAAGTACATAAGCCACATCAGGATGTGTACATGTCATGGTATTACATGATAGCTCCCATAACACTAGCGTATGGGATCCTACTCATGCCTCTTTTAGAATTATCCATGTTATACCTCTTTAAGATGGTATCAATGTACAAAGACTGGAAAAGTCCAAGCAGCTTCCTCGATCTATCTCTATAGATCTTTATTCCCAATATATAAGCTGCTTCTCCCAAGTCTTTCATGGAGAACTGTTCAGATAGCCAAATCTTGGTACTTTGCAATGCCGGTATATCATTTCCTATGAGCAATATATCATCAACATACAATAATAAGAATATAATTATGCTCCCACTAACCTTTTTGTACATAAAAGACTTTTCTTCGCATCTAACAAAATTAAACTTTTCAATTGTCTTGTTAAAGCGAATATTCCAACTTCGAGAAGCTTGCTTTAGTCCATAAATAGATCTTTGTAGCTTGCAAATTTTATTATGATCAGACGGAGATGTGAGACCTTTAGGTTGTGTCATGTACACATCCTCTTCTAGCTCACCATTAAGGAAAGTTATTTTCACATCCATTTGCCATATTTCATATCATAGTATGCTGCTACAGCAAGCAAAATCCGAATTGATTTGAGCATTGCCACGGAGAGAAAGTCTCGTCATAGTTGACTCCTTCTTTCTAATGATATCCCTTGGCAACAAGACAGGCTTTGTAGGTCTCCACCTTTTCGTCTGCTCCAATCTTTTTCCATTTACAACCTATAGGTTTTATATCCTTTGAAGGTTCAACTAAAGTCCATACTTTATTTTCCTTCATGGATTCTGTTTCAGATTCCATGGCCTTTTGCTATCTCTCACAGTCAAAACTTTGTATAGCCTCTTAGGGTCATCATCATTATGATTAACCTCATTTGATACATCATCTTGTACCATTAAATTTAATCTAGTTAGTACATGACGTTCTCATGTAGACCTTTTAAGAGGTGCTTGTACAACTTGTTCACCTTGTACTGAATTTGGTTGTTGTTCAATTTGGTTTGGAATTGGTTCATTAACCTGTTCTTGAACTACATTTATTTCTTGAACTTCAACCGTTGAAGATGACAACTTCCTAGTAAACTTCAAAACATCCAATAAAGGTTCTTCAACTTGTGTCTCATGATCTTGATTTTGTGTTGATTCATTAGTTTTCTGAACTTCATCAAGTTCTATTTCTCCATTATAATTTCCTTCTAAAAGAAATTCTCTTTCCAAAAAGGTTGCTCCTCTAGCCACAAACACTTTATAGTCAGAAGGATGATATAAATAATATCCCATTATTTCTTTGGAATACCCTATGAACCTACACTTATCAGATCTTGAGTCAAGTTTATCAGACTGCAGTCTCTTAACATAAGTTGGAAAATCCCAAACTTTAATATGTTTAAGATTAGGATTACGTCCTTTCCATATCCATATGGTGTTGTAGAGACTGTCTTAGTAGGAACTTTATTAAGAAAGTATGTTGCTGCGTCCAAAGCATATCCCCATAAATTTATTGGAAGATCAATAAACCCCATCATAGATCTAACCATATCTAATAAGGTCCGATTCCTTCTTTCAGACACACTATTGTGTTGTGTTCCTGGAGGTGTCCACTGTGAGAGAATCCCTTTCTCTTTGAGATACCTAGTAAAATCTTCACTAAGATATTCTCTACCTCTACCAGATCTTAGTACTTTAATACTTTTACCAGTATGTTTCTCAACTTTACTATGCAACCTTTTGAACATTTCAAAATATTCAGATTTATGTTTTATTAGATACACAAATCCAATCTTGACATATCATTAGTGAAGGTGACGAAGTAAGAATATCCACCTCTAGCTTGAATTTTCATGGGCTCACAAACATATGTATGAATTAGTCCCAATAATTCTGAAGTTCTTTCTCCATTTCCAGTAAATGGAGATTTGGTCATTTTTTCTTTAAGACAATATTCACAAGTTGGATATGATTCAAAATCATACTTGTCAAGTTACCCTTCCTTGTACAACTTGTTAATTCTTTTTTCTCCAATATGCCCAAGTCTACAATGCCAAAGGTATGTGTGATTCACTTGATCATCTCTTTTTCTCTTAAGAGTAGAAACATGCATAATCGAATTTGCATTCACATTAGGTAAGACATAAACATCATGTTGGAGATAGACATTTGCATATAAATCATCACCATAATAAATAGAGCAAATACCAGTGCCTGTGTTAATGCGAAATCCACGCTTGTCCAACTTAGTGGCTGACTTTATGCTCAAAACAAATTTAGGAACATAATAACAATCATCCAATATAAATACTTTGCCCGAAGGCATTATTAAAGAAATTGATCCTACAACTATGGTTGTAACTTTTGCACCATTTCCGACTTGTAGATTAATTTCTCCCTTCTTTAGTCTCCTACTTATCTTGAACCCTTTCAATATTTTCAATATGTTATAACAACTGCCAGTATCTAATACCCACAGTGAAAACTTAGTAGTAGCCAAAGAAACCTTGAAAATATTTTTCATTAATGTCTCTTTTTCTCTTAAGAGTAGAAACAAGCATAATCGAATTTGCGTTCATATTAGGTAAGATATAAACATCATGTTGGAGATAGCCATTTGCATATAAATCATCACCATAATAAATAGTGCAAATACCATTGCTTATGTTAATGCGAAATCCACGCTTGTCCAATATAGAAGCAGGATTTATGTTCGAAACAAATTTAGGAACATAGTAACAATCATCCAGCATAAATACTTTGCCCGAAGGCATTATTAAAGAAATTGATCCTACAGCTATCGCTGTAACTTTTGCACCATTTCCAACTTGTAGATTAATTTCTCCCTTCTTTAGTCTCCTACTTATCTTGAACCCTTTCAACATATTGCAGATATTATAACCACTTCCAGTATCTAATACCCACAGTGAAGAATTAGTAATAGCTAAAGAAACCTTGAAAATATTTTTCATTAATGTCTCAGCTTGTTTCTTGTCCTTTAGAGTTTCAAGATACTCATTGCAGTTTCTCTTCCAATGCCCTCTCTTCTTACAGTGAAAACATTCAACATCATATACTGACTGTAAGATCAAATCTTCAGAAAGCTCTTTGCCACGCTCGTATCCAAACTTCTCAAGTTCTTCGGTAAGATCAATCACATAAATTGACATGGGATCCAACTGGAGAGTTTTCAATGTCCAACTGTGTATTAACCATCTTCTTAAGATATTCAATGATTGCAGTTGGATCCATATTCTGATGTTTCCTCTGGAGTTCAGAACTCATAGAAGCGAGAATGATGTGTTTAATAGCAAGGCATTCTTCCAAGTATTTCTGATAAATCTTGGTGCCTTCAATATCATTCTCTGGTGGGACTATCTTTGCAGGCTTATCGATCACATCAATGAGCTTTTCATGAATGAGAACAATTCTTAAATTTCTATACTAGCCATCAAAGTTTGGTCCTACCAAATTGTTGGTCTCAAGTATTTCACGCAGTGATATAACAAACGTATTGAGAAATCTAAAATATAAAAAAGAAAAGGCAATAATATAAGAGCATATTTGCATATATCATAAATACATGGACTTTTATCTAAATGATATTTCCACTAATTATTTTAAACTATTTACTCTCATTATAGTTTAAGAAATCTTTATTTTTGTTAGTGGAGTAAAGGAATCCTTCAACAATATGTATGATCCCCTTGGAAGTCAATTCATTTCTCACATATATTTTAAAGGTAGGTAGTTTTACCAATTGTATCTCCATACAATTTTCTTAAATAGCTCTATGCCAAATAGTCCCCTCGTAGTCAGGTCGATCCTATTGGCATAGTTGGGTTCAACCATCATGATAACAAAGAACTTATTAAATTTTATATTCCCCAGGTAGTCCAAGTCTAGTGTAAAATTGAATATTCTTTCAATCCATGCATCTAATGCAATAAATAATTTTAACATATTCTTGAACTATAAGTCTCCTGGTAATCAGACCGCTCCTTATAAACAAGAAATAAATAAAATTATTTATTTTGATTGATAGCATTACAATAAAATTTCTTATATTTTATTATTTAAGAACTCAAATTTTAGTAAAATGGAATTGTTATTAAAACAACTTTTAATAACATGATGATCAAATCTTTTATAGTACATGAATTTAGTTCAACTTGTCTACATGCTTAGTCCTAAATTAATTTACATCATATATAATAAATAATTCAAAATTATGTAATGAACAAACACGTGACATAAAAACGAAATTCAACATTCTTCTAACATGTTTATCTTATATATCATATAAAAATAATTCATGCCAGAATATTATTATTAATTAACATCTCATGAACTAATAACAAATAAAAATCCAATAATCTATTATAGATTACAGTCGTATCTAATATAAAATTTCAAATTCAAGTTATGGACTACCTCAATAGTTTAACTTATATGTATACATATTTTACTCACAATAAAATAATATCAATCCATATGTATTCAAACAATTTGACTATCACACATGACAAAAGTATTATGGTTTGAACTTTTCAAATATATCTTAAAATATTTCGTAAATAAATTTTAGACACAAGAAACCATGGCTCTGATACCACTGAAGGATTACATATAGATGTTCGTAACACGCAGCGAAAGACAATAACAATTCTAGGAAGATCTTTTCGTATTTAAAATTTATTTATATGTCAAAGATCAGATCTAAAACGTACTTGGTGAAGAGAGTCTCGTTTCAAAATTTCTTCGATAATGCAAAAACTCTATTCGTATCCGCACCGAGACCGATCTTTGCTATAAATCCTTTGATCAATGAACCCGCAAACAAATTGAACAAATTATTATGCTAAAGTTTTTCTCAAAAACCTTAGCCCGAACGTGAAAGACCAAGAAACTGAATTTTCTTGTCAAGAGTTTTACTTGACTCTTTTGATATCTCTGTTGGTTTTACAGCTTCTCCAAAAAGCTATGTTAGTCACATTAATTTAACTATGTGTCACGACCCGGATTTTTCACCTTCGGGAGTCGTGATGGCGCCTACTAGTGAAAGCTAGGCGAGCCAATCAACCGGATTATTTATCACGTTTTCATTAGAAATCCATTCAACTAAAACGAACCATAAGTAAACAACACCATTTAATGAGCGAAATGCATAAAATATTTCAAATAAAATCTCTTTTACAAACTACCCAAGATCTGGTGTCACAGTTTCACAGACTGTCTAAGATTTACTACAAGTAAGGATCTGAAAGAAATAACAAAATGCTATTTCCGGGACTACAAAAAAGAAACAAACAAAATAGAAAGCAGGAGACTCCAAGGTTCGTGGACGCCTGCAGGACTACCTTAGGTCGCCTGATAATCAGAAGCCGGAAGCTCCTTACAGTCCAAAGCCTGCGGTACTGGGATCTGCACAAAAGAGTGCAGAGTGTAGTATCAGCACAACCGACCCCATGTGCTGGTAAGTGCCTGGCCTAACCCCGGCGAGGTAGTGACGAGGCTAGGACCAGACTCCAAAGAAAAAAAAAAGGGGATATACTTCGGGATAACAGTTAAAACAACAAATCATTGATGAATAGTAAAGGAACTACAAATTAAATTCCAACACAAATCAAGAGAAACTTTCAGTCAAATTTCACTTTCTGTCACATCCTGTTACAGGAGTGCAACTCGACCCCATTTCCTTAAAAATCCTGTTCCAGGCGTGCAAGTCGACCCTATTTCCTTATAATCTGTGGTAGGCGTACCACCCGCTCCCATTTCACAATATCTTGCGGTAGGCGTGCCACCCGACCCCATTTCATTATAATCTGTGGTAGGCATACCACCCGCTCCCATTTCACAATATCTTGTGGCAGGCGTGCCACCCGACCCCATTTCAGTATAATCTGTGGTAGGCGTACCACCCAACCCCATTTCATTATGTCCATGTTGCAGGCGTACAACTAGACCCCATTTCCTTAAAATCCTGTTGCAGGCGTGCAACTCGACCCCATTTCCTTAAAATCCTGTTGCAGGCGTGCAACTCGACCCCATTTCCTTAAATTTGTGGTAGGCGTACCACCCGCTCCCATTTCAAAAGTCATCACACAAATCACAAGAATTTCAGTAAGGAAACAAAACAATATCAGAATTTCTCAACAAGAGAAAAATAACATCAAAACAATCATCCATACACGACCCACGGTCATGCTTGACACCAACGTAGAGGCACTCGTCACCATGCCTATACGTCGTACTTAAAGTAACAATTTAACAAATAGAACGCGACTTCTAATCCCTCAAGCTAAGGTTAGAACGGACACTTACCTCGCTTTGCAACTGAATTCAAGGTTCCGACAAACCTTTGCCTTGAAACTTTGCGTCCGAAGGCTTCGAATCTAGTCACAAATAATTTTATACACTCAATACACATAGTAGAAACTAACTCCATATGAATTTACAAATTTTTCCGGATTAAAATCCGAAATTTAACTCAAAATTGCCAGTGGGGCCCACTTCTCGTAATCGTACAAAACCCACAAAATGTGATAACCCATTCCGATACGAGTTCAACCATATAAAATTTGTCGAATTCCGACACCGGATCGACCCCCAACCCTCAAGTCTAAGCTTTAGGGTTTTCCCACAATTTTCCCAACTTAAATTACCCATTAATTGCTAAAAACAGTGATGAACTGAGGAAATTCCTCGAAAATTTAGTTAGGAATACTTACCCCAATGTTTTTCTTGAAAATCTCCCAATACTTGCTTCAAGATTTGCTTCAATCCGAGTTCTATGGCCCCAAGTATGTTTAAGGTGACACAAACCCTTTCTTTAAGAATTTATCCATGAAAATCTCCTTTGAATATGGTTTTGAGGTTGATTTATGGTGATTCTATGGTGTTTGAAGGTGTTCTTCTTCGTGGGTAACGAAAATGGATCTTATAGAACAAGATGGGCATTGGGTTCTACTTAAAAAGTGTCAAAAATCGGGTTAAAACATCCTCTTCAGGTCAAAAATGCGATCCTGTTTGCCAAAAATGCGGACCGCATTTCACCTTTGCGGTTCGCATTTTGGTCGCATTTCTCGCCCCCAGTTTCTGCCTCAAAATGCGACATTCTGGGCCAAAAATGCGGTTCGCATGTCGATTCTGCGATCGCAGAATCGACATGTCTGCAGAATTTTTCCCCGACACGAAAATAGGCATAACTTTCTCATACGATGTTCGAATTGGACAATTCTTTTTGCTATGGCTCCAAAATTTCGATACGTATCTAATGCTTCAATCAAAACTGAATTTGGAGTTTATTTACATAATATGATACCACTTATTCTTGAAGATACGCCACCGGCACATTCTTGAAATGCCAAAGTTAAACTCCATCAACCATCCAAAATCCATTCGAGACCCTCAGGACTTCAACCAAACACTCCAACATGTCCCATAACATTATTCAAACTTGTTCTAACCTTCAAAACGTTCAAATTAACATCATAACATCAAATTCGCATCGGATTCAAGCCTAAGGATCTCAAAATCTTCTAAATCGCTCTTTTGATCTAAACCCGACCAAACCACGTCCGAATGACCTGAAATTTTGCACACAAGTCATAAATCACATATCGAAACTACAGCAACTTTCGGAATTCCATTCCGACCCTCGGATCAAAATCTCGTCTATCAACCGGAAATCGCCAAAATTCTAACTTTACCAACTCAAGCCTGATTCTACACGGGACCTCCAAAACTAATTCCGATCACTCTCCTAAGTCATAAATCCTCTCCCGAAACTAACCGAATCATCGGAATTCACATCCGAGCCTTCTAACTCATAAGTCAATATACGGTTGACTTTTACAACTTAAGCCTTCTTGAAAGGGACTAAGTGTCTCATTTCTTACTGATTTTACTCTGAATGCAACTTACTCAACTTGATTACATAAAACATAGATAACGAAATATAATGAGACAGAAAATGGGGAAGACGGAGTGGTAACCTACGAGACGACTGGCCGGGTCGTCACACTATGTGTATATATACTCAAGCACCAACTGTTTCCCTCAGGTTAAAGAAAGGGAACCATGAAAGACTAAGTCATAAATTGAATTTTTATTATTTTATATAGGAAAATACTAATCCCATTACTCATAGGACTTTGATGGCTTACACGTCCTTTATGGACTTTCTCGTTAATCCAATTCAAAGTTGGTTTTAACTTATAATTCTATCCTTAACATTTTATATATCTTTAAATATAAATATTAAATATATATATATATATATATATATATATATATATACATATATATATATATATATATATAGATTTCAACCAAGAGATATATTTTAATTTTCTATTACAAATAGAAACTTCAATTCGTTTACAATATTAATTATATCCTCTGTACTAGCAAAAAATATAATAATATTTTATTTGGACTAATAAATTAATTTATTTGACTAATTAAATTCTATAATTTAACTTTTAAATAATAATGTAATTACTCCTTTAGCAAAGATCAGAACACTCGTTAGTGTGCGGCCCTATAGGTTCAATACTAAGACGTTAGTAAATTGATCACATCAATATACTAATCAAGTGGTGTCTAGCAACACTCCTTAACGACCGAATAGAATGAAGTGTACAGTTTACTCTCAAGAACCAGTAGAAGAGTAATATAGTAATTCCTTCTGTCCTTATAGCTCCGGGTCACCCTAGGATGTGGTTCAACTGCCAAATCCTAATAGGTTGTCATGACCCAAAACTTAGCCTGTCATGATAGCGGCTAACGTGGTACTAGGCAAGCCGACACTTCAAAATACTTCCAACACTTTTAAATGAAAAATAAGAATAACACAGGTGTAAATCATCCAAAACCCTCAAAACTGGATAAAAAGTCAAAACCCAATACGAAAATTCCCAACATCGGGGTCTTACTGAGTACATGAGCGTCTATACAATACAAGTCTAGAAATACTGTCTATGAAAGGCTAAAACTAAATACATAAAGCTGAAAGATATGGAAGGAGAGACAAGGTCTGCGAATGCCGGGCAGCTACCATAGAATCTCCAAACGATCAAGTTGTGCAAAGAGATCAACACTCACCGTGTCCGAAAACACTTGGATCTGCACACGAAGTGCAGTGTGTAGCGTGAGTACAACCAACTCAGTAAGTAACAAGACTAAATAATGGATCATAAGTAGTGACGAGCTTCACGGATATAGTTCAATTACAGAAATTACAACATAGAAAGATAGCCATTCTTTCAAGTTCAATAGTTAAACTCAGTGCAAGTACAATAGATCAATTCTGAATGATATGAGGAATACGACCTCTCTATATTTACATGCTAATGTACATGTTGTATGTAATGCATCACACTAGAAGCTTCATGCACTCACACTTTCGAAATACTCAATCACTCAGTACTGTATATGGCCATCCAACCATGAGTCAAACTATACCAAATTTATCAAAATCCGACACGAAATCACCACCCAAAACCCAAAATCAAACTCTCCAAATCCCTAGCCTCAAATTCCCAAATTTCACCTTAAATACACACAAACTAGGCGGGAAATTTAATGGGGAAACAAGATTATTGGTTAAAAATGAATACAAGTGACTTACCTCAAGAAACCCCTCGAAAAACCTCTCAAAATCGCCCAATCCTGAGCTTGAAATGTTCAAAATGAAGAAAGATCGCGAACCCTTGAATTTAAGGTTCTGTCCAGCCTTTTCGCTCCTGCAGAAACTTAACCGCATCTGCAGTTTCGCTTTTGCGGAAAATCCACTGTTTCTGCGATCCTACTAGGGCTCCACTGCCTTCTCTTCTGCAATCGTGCTTCCTCTTTGCGGACTCGCTTCGGCGATAAGCAGTCCGCTTCTACGGACACCTGCGCTTCTGCGACCCCTTGTCTGCATCTGCAATCACGCAGGTGCGGAATTTCTCTCGCACCTGTGGCCACTGCCCCACTCTCTCCTTTCCGCTTCTGCGAGCTTGCACCTGCTATTAAAAATCCACAGGTGCGATTACACCAGCAGACTTCCAGCTTCAGCAATGCACCAAGTCTCATTTTTGATCTGTTAACCATCCGAAATCGACTCGAGGCCCCCGGGAACTCAACCAAACATGCCAACAAGTCCTAAAACACGATACGCACTTAGTCGAACCCTCAAATCACCTCAAACAACATCAAAAACACGAACCCCACCCCAATTCAAGCCTATTGAAACTAAGGAAATTCCCACTTCTACAAACGAAACCTATCAAATCACGTCTGATTGACCCTAAATTTTGCACACAAGTCACGAATAATACCACGGACCTATTCTAACTCTCGAAACTCCAATCCAAGCCCGATAACTACAAAGTTCATTCTCGGTCAAACTTTCAAATTTTTAACTTCCGCCATTCTAAGCCTAATTCTACTACCGACCTCCAAATCACAATCTGGACACGTTCCTAACTCCAAAATCACCTAACGGAGCTAACGGAACCATCGAAACTCAATTCTAGCGTCATTTACTCATAAGTCAACATCCGGTCAAGTCAACCTTTTCAACTTATGATGCAATAGGTTGGCCTGCATCAACTTAAGCTTTCAACTTTTGGACTAAGTGTCTCAATTCATTCCAAAATCTCTCCGGATCCAAACCGACTACCCTGGCAAGTCACATGACACCTATAAAGCACAAAATCAGCAATAAATGGGGGAACGAGGCTGCAACTCTCAAAACGACCGACCGGGTCGTTATATAGGCGACCAACTATGTGTTCATGTCAAATATAATCGACCATTGAATGACCTAAGAAACTCTTTTCTTCTTTTATTCAATTGTCCTGGCCAAGGTCTTAGTTTGGTCGTTTATAATTCATGACAACATGGAGCTCAAACTCATTACCAAGAATTGACAGATTCTATCTTGATCAATCATTAATCTACAAGCATTTAATCATACGCAATATCTTTTGAACTATTACCCTAGGGCCATAGGTATCTCGTATCAAAGCACAATAAATAACTTGTCAATTACTATGACGATCTCAGGTCAAAGGAAACTCTTACATCACATTCTTCAAGAGAATATCCTATTGACAGTTTATGGTAATTCTAACCATTAGGAATTATCCAATAAATCGGTTCAATGATCATATCTCCATATGCATCATCTATCTAGGTGATTTAGTAAATGAGATCAACTAATCTTTATCCAATAAAGACAATCAAATAAATATTGATCTAACTGAATTACTACCGTCCAAATTAATAATTATATGATCAAGAACAAATTTAGATTAAATTATAAGAAATTTTACTCTTATTATCATGATCTTCATCACGATAATAAGTTTCTAAATTTAATCAAAGATCTTATCAAGTTAATCAAATAATTAATAATAATTATAATAAAAGAATATCAGATATCATATATTTTTATATCAAATAACGTCTCAAAAAAATATATATTCAAATTATTAAATATGAGATCATCTAGGACATATCTACTATATCCTAACAGATAGGCAACACGCCAGCTTTCTGTACCCGACTTGGCAATGATCGTGAACATAAAGATGGGAAAAGACCATAGAAACGTGTCCGTAATACAAGTAAGTCCGAGCCAGGTAGTGCCACTTGGATGTTTACTGGGATATAACTTTTCTTCTCCCTCAGAAACTGTGATATAGTAAGGCGTAAGGACCTTGTCATCACCGTTTCAGCTAGCTTCATACTTCATACGGTATTTTCACATGGCAATTTCCTGGAATTATTCGCTCTTTAAGCTACATCTGGCATTTGCCACCGGCTCTCCATGTTAAAAGATAGAGATTTGACAGCTTTTTGTGTTTTGCAGTTAATATATTACAAGTCATTATATACTTTTAATATATACTACTACGCAATATATATACACGCATACACACAAATTATACGAATAACAATGATTGTTCTTGTTTGGAGATGGAAGTAGATGAAGAAAGAGAAAGAAGAAGTAGTTTAGGCGTACTCAGCGTGGCTCCATCCATACAATTGCAAAGACATGAATATATATTGATGGTGCCACGCTGTGTGCGACTGAACTATGCCCTCTTTTTATCTTGTGCATGCCCTAGTGAAAAAATACATCTCTATATCCAAACTTAGATGTTTACTTATCTGTCTCCATTTAATCGATGTGCATACAACGACGCTGTTCTTATAGTTGTTCTTCTCTTCCTCCATTTCTATTTATTATTTTTCTTGCATCATGAGGAGTCTTTTTCATATCATAATTCAACTAATGAGCAATTGAGCATATATAGACGGTGCTTGTTTTTGCCTTTTCACTTTTTCTCTTCCTCTTCCTTTTTCCCTCAGTCCTCTTCTCTTCCATGGCATTTGATATTAATTAATGGAGTATTTGTGGAGTCTGAGCCTGTGGTGTTAACGTATATATCGATCGACGCATGCATGCAGTTTCCTAAATGGTACATGTCCATTGTCCACTGTCCACTGTCCACTGAGGATTAGATCATTTTAGATGAAAACTAATTATGCCGCAGCCAGAAGCGTGTGACTACCTCATCTTTGCTTAATTATATTTAGCAATACACCGTTGCCGTTTTCATTTGCTTAGTTATACTTAGCAATACACCGTTGCGGTAACGTTGATTCTTTTCTTCATGAATATAGGTGATGGCAGAATTGAATCAAATCTCTATTTACTCTCATATCATGAGGATCAATTGTGCATCTCTCCATTTTCTTTCTTGCGAAGAGGCAAACAAGTGTATGCTGCATCTAAATATGTACGTGTTTTGCGCATGGTCATTCCAGCAGGGTAAATTGTGTTTTCTAATGTATTTCCTGACAAAATTATATTAGTGCTGAAAATATAATTCTGTTACGTTTATGGCCAGATCGTCTTGTTTGGTTTCAATACGTAGAACTTCTAAGAATTTCTCCTCCTTATCATGTCCTTTTCAAAGTCAAATTTCTAATATATAGCATCGTTATTAATTCAATTTGTCTTTAGAACTTAATTTTTCTTTGAAAGCTTTATATATCCTTCCAATGGGAAGTTTAACTAGGAGTACACAACTTTTTATGCTGCTAGGTCCACATGTCAAAACTGAGATGATTATTATGTGTATGTATGACATATTCGTGAGTACGTACTGGACGGAATTCCATAAAATTTAAAACTTTTGATGTTTTTCGTTGAAGGAGATGGGTACAAATTAAATTGTTTTGCCACAATTAGCTCCAAATGAATAATGACTAAGAAGGTGTTTGTCTAAGCTTATAAGCTGGTCACACTGATTTATATACACCTTTTGGTTTATTTATTTATTTGGTAAATATTCAAAGTGCTTAGAAGTTAAAATCAGTCATAAGTTAATCATTCCCAATTTATGGCTTTTCAGTTTATAAGCACTTTTAGTTTTACTAAGGCTTTTATTAGTTTATTCTTAATAATACTTTTTAATTTACAAAATATTTTTTCCAAAACAAATTTTTTAACTTTCTCCTCATTCCATATTCGTTATTTATCTTTTTTTTTTTTTACAAAGAAATTTTTTAATTTGGTTTTTTATAAATTTTTTAAAGATATTTTAGTCATTTTAATAAAAAAAAACAGCTTATCAGTATTTTTTTATCAAATATATCAACTGCTTATTATCAATTTCAGCACGTCTATTCAAATACGTAAATGCTTATTTAAAAAATCAATTTCGATACTTAAAAATTTTTTTAGTACTTCAAGTTTATTAGTTATTTACAATCAGCTAATTCTAACACATGCTCGAAATATCTATGTAAACGTACATGTACCCGATATATGTGAATCTCTTCAGCGATAGAATAAGCTAGTAAAACTCGTTTGGACATTTTACGTTTCAAAATGTACGGTCGCCTTTTCCTTTTTTCGTCTCAATTTACCTATTTTCTTTTCTTCTTTTTGATCTACCTGTTTCTTTTCCGTGTTGTTTTTGGATCAACAATCAAGTGCCAAATATGCTAAATGGGTCAATTATCGCAAAAGCATACCAGTTCAATCTAATTTAACTATACTGGATTGATTGTATATTTTTGAAAAGCTAGTATAAATGTAGTTTTTAGTTTTCTTAGATCATTCTTTCATTTTAATGGATTGAATGTATAGGCAAAAAGTTGTATTGAACATATATAATCTAATTCATTAGTTATACTAACTTTATTACTTAAATAGTATGATCTCTCTTAACTCGGATTTATTGCAAATACAATATGGTTTATGAGTTTAGCGTCGAGCCTCGCGGAGAATAATTTCAATTTAAATAATTCCTAAGTCCGATCAAGTTAAAAAGGATAAATAATTACAATTGAGTTTTCTAATTATATATTAACTAACTATTTGAATTAAAAACAACTATGCAGCATGCTAAACAAAAACCTGTAAAAGTCTAGAGAATTTGCAGATGATCGATAAAAAGTTTAGGATAACGAATTTTACTATTATCAGAATAGTTTTGAATTAAGTCCGAAATTTTTGCTTGATACGATTTTATCAACTTTGGATACAGAATCATTCGCTAGAATTTTTCAACTACTAACGACGTTAATTCTTAAACTATTTTTCTTTAAATAATTCAAGACAACAAATCCGTTCAATTTTAGGTTACAGTCGATTTACGATATCCCCGTATTGATTCTAAAGTAAGTTATTTAATTCCTTAAATTAATGCGTAGTATTATTATTCGAATCAATCCTGTAAATCTTTTCAAGAATAAATAAACAGTAGGACAAAAATAATTGTGAGCTCAAACAATTGAATTCATTAAAAGTCTTAGTCAAATAAATAGAATGTGTATCAAGAATTCAAAAATTACCCTAACAACGGATTCATCAGAAAATCTAGCTACTCAGACTTATACTAAAAATATAATATCCAAAGTCAACAACTTCCATCACAAAAGAGAATAAAAAAAGGTTAGGAAAAACTCTTCGTTCTTCAATTGGAACGGTTTTGATGCTCTCCCAAGCTTCAAGTTGCTTTAAAACCAGTGTCTCTTCTCTTCCAAGTTGAAATTGGTGCGTTGGGGGAGAAAAAAGAAGGCTTTTATATGGTATAAAAATTACTTCAAAGACCAAAATATCTCTAAAATTAACGCCCAGAAATTATGACTACACGTTGCACGCTCTGACTTTTGCCTTGTCCATATGAGCGCACGCTGATTGCACGTTGCAAGGAAAATACGTGTTTCTCCATTCTAGCCCTTTCGTCGGTTTGAGCAAATTTTAGGACTCCCAAAACTCTAAAATTTCTTTGATTCTCCTTTCAACTCCCCTATCAACCAAATCATAAATTAGATATATTTTTTATGAGTTTTAACTTTTAACTACTAAACTACTCAAAGAACAATTAAAAACGGGATCATACTTAGAAGTATACATGGATCGAATTGGTTTGGTTTTTATCAAAATCAAACCAAGTTAATTATATCGGTCTGGATTGGTTTTTAGTTTTTTCGAGTTTTTTGAGTTTTTCAAAGTTTTTGTTAAATAAATATTATTTCAATTTTACTTTGTTAATTTTTTTATAAGTAAATATATATTTAGTAAAAATTGAAAAATTAAAAAACATATGATCTATTAAAATATTCTTATGGGAGCATTTTCTTAGTAAAACATGATATTATTTTTGTCGTATGACAATAATATTTTATTGATGTAAACTTTTAAAGTTAATCGAATTTAATAGTTAAACATAAAAATCAATATGATACCTAAATAATGATATGTCCTTTCTAATTTTAAATTATCGAAATACTACTTCAAATTCGAAAAAAATATAAGAATTTAATAGACCTTGACATATGAATATGGAAGAACAAAGAGGTTGACGCATTTCAGTAACACTTGATAAAAAAGTGATCATACAACCCATTATTTAAAGTTAATAAAAATGGAGCACTTCATATTTAACTAAATATAACATTCCACAAGAGAATCACAATTGTTTGTAGATATTTTTTTTAAAAAAAATTCTATAAAAAGTCTTAAAAGTATATATAAAAATAGTATATTTATATGTCGGTTTGGTTAGAATTTTTTTACTCAATACCAAACCAAATCAAACCAAACTTAATCAAACTTTTTTATCGATTTAATTTGACTCTTCGATTTGGTGCGATTTTTCATCTATCGAAATACTAGTAAATGAATAATCTGAAAAGAACTTGTAATTTGGGGCGATGAAAGTATTAGCCTCATCTCTGGTAGGTTCAAACCAATTATCATCGCACTATTAATTAATGCTCCTTCCATTTCTACTTGCTTGAATCTTTTTAGAGTATAATAATCCAATTGATTTATTTTCAGTGTGACTCCTAATAGATTTTTTAAATTTTTTGAAATATAATTTCGTATTTAAAAATCACATAAAAATATTATAAGTTACGATAGTTAACAATTCAAAATATTTTAAAATTATTTGTAAAAAATATAGACAAAGAAAATCTTATTTGATTCCCAAAGTAGTAAAGGTTCATTTTTTGAAACGGAGGATGTACCATTTTATAGTTGACATAAGTATGTTGTTTCGTAATTGAGTGGCTAAAATTCTTAACTTGATGTTTCGTATATTGATTCAAATGAAAAACTCTGACTTTGTATACACATTGTTTTAACTTAATTCAGAGCAGAGTGATGATAGTTGACTTGCTATAAGATTCAAAGCTGCAACTAAAGAGTACTAGTTACGTTATAAGAAATACAATAATGGTTGTCGACTAAATACTTGAATAGGATAAAATCGGTTCACATTGAATACTTGTATAATAGAGCGACATGTGGAATCAAAGATAGATAGAAAGTGAGACAAGTGGGAACCGAGACAGGGGCGTAGCTTCGGTTGGCACCGGAGAACCCTCGAAGGGAATATTACTAATGAAGGCAAACGAGTGCCTGCCACCGGGTAGCATTCAATAAAGAATATTTTGTCAATATTAAATACACAGTCCGTTATAGAGTTTTATGGTATTCATAGCCTGTCGTTACACATTCTTTAATGGCCTCCATTATTGTCATTTAAGAGAGGCTTGATCCTAGGACCTTGTTCCCTATGTGCAACTATAAATAGTGATTTCAACAGCTATTGTAGAGAGACGAATTTTCTGACAAACTTATGCTATATACTATTCAAAAGCTCAATAATATTTCATTTCTTGTTTATTAATATTACCATTACTGCCTTCGGAAGCTCCGCTCCCCGAATTAGGCTATTCACTGTCTTATCTCGATTTCAAACCTAAGTCTTGTATTTTTATTTAATTTATTTATCATTTTGGGATCAAATCGATTCGCTTGTCTATAAACAATATACAAATTCAACTGTACCGTTTTACGAGTAAACAGTTTGGCGCTCACCGTGGGGCTTAGACAGTTGCATAATTGAGTTGATCCTTGAATCTATTACTACCTGTTTAATTCTTTGTTTCTTAGCAAAAAATCACAAAAAATGACATATAACGATGTCAACGTCGCACACAACGTTGAGGCCCAAGGAAATCTGCCTCAACACGAAGATTCGATCAGTAATACCCACAACGAGGGGGAGGAGGCCACGCCGATCCATGGCGGGCAATATCCACGACATGCTCGAGAGGCAACTCCTAATGATGCTGAAGACGAGCACGTCGTAGAAACAGTAAGAATCCTGAGGGAGCAACAAACGACTATTATGGGCCATCTCTCACGACAGGATCAGGTCATGACGGAGTTGAGGCAGCAACAAATGGAAGAGGTCTAGTTCCTCCTGGTGCTCCCGCAAACCTGACAACACAAAGGGTTGATAAAAACACCCTGAGGGGCGAGGTCGACTTCGACAAGGCCGGGGGGAACAATAATGAATCCCGTAACAATAATGAGATGATCCTTTCAAAACTAAGCTCATGCGGTTCATGAGGGAAATAAATATTTGAATGGACCAGATTCCTGTTGCATCGCTAGTGTTGAAAGGACCAGACTCAAAGTAATACACCTAGTTGCCGTTCAAATCAAGCGCGACACCGGAGTTGATCCCGAAGCGGTTCAAGATGCTAGACGTGCCAAAATATAATGGGATTTCAGATCCTCGGGAGCACATTACCACCTATATAACGGTGGTGCAAGGAAATGATCCAACTCGGCACGAGATTGAATCAGTCTTGTTGAAAAAGTTCGGGGAGACCCTCATGAGAGGGACCCTGACATGGTATTTACTTTTATCCGAGCACTCAATAGATTCCTTCGAGATGCTCGTGGATTCTTTTACCAAGGCCCATGCCGGGGACAAGAAGGTACAGGCCCGAAAGGTCGACATATTCAGAGTTGCGCGAGAAGAGTCTGAATTGCTGCGGGAGTTCGTGACCAGATTCCAGAAGGAAAGGATGCTGCTACCGGTCGTGCCGAACGAATGGGAAGCTGAGGCATTTACTAAAGGACTGAATCCGAGGAGTTCTAACACTTCCCAGAGATTGAAAGAAAGTCTTGTCGAGTTCCAGGCAACAATATCGGCAGATGTTCACAACCGCTACGAGTCAAAGATAAGAATTGAGGATGACCAGCTCGATTTTTCGACATCAACCAAGGGTGGGGACCGAGAAAAGAATAAGAAAAAGTTGAAGGATGATTTCGACGCAGATAGACGGTCTTCCAAAGGTCGGGTTTTGCCCTACGAAAGGGCTGAAGGACACGAATGTAGAAGAAGACATATTTAAACAATGAAAATACGGAAGAAATGTGAAGGAGTACAAGGATAAGTTAGGGAGATGAATGCAAAGAAGAAGGAAGAGATTTTCAAAAATCGAGAAATGACGAGGTATTTATAAGGATAGGCAATCTCATCAAAGTTGATCATTATAAATTGTCATAATGGAAACATCACTTCGTGACTGATGCAGCCGCAAAAAAGTCCTAAAAAGCACTGAAAACAGCAGAACTTATCAAGGTAAGACACGTGTCTTGAGTATTAAATGGACATGACATATATTGCATCAGTTCTGAAAAAGGCATTATGATACTCGAGAAACGGCAGCAAAGAATTCCCGCCATAAATACTTACCACTTTCCGAATATTTAGAAAGTGGGGGACTATCCGTATTGGTTGAAAAAAAGGCATGACACGTGGACTATCATCAAGGTGATAGGGCATGACACGTGGACCGTCAATAAAGTGACATGTGGAATTTCTAATTAGATGAGTTAAAGAATTCAAAAAAGGCACGGGAGAAACACCCCCGGGATTTCTCTGGGAAAAGAACCGGCTCTGACAGTTGGAAAAGAAGAAAAAGGAGCGGAATGTATAAAGACCACTAAAGAAGGAATATGCACGAATCTGTTATAAATAAGGAAGGGAAATCGACATTAATCATGGTTACGGGAAATCATCAGTCATAAATGCTTCCGTTACAATTATATATGATAACGGGTAATCAAGGCAATTAATACCATTAACAAGCCCAAATTAAGTAAGGAAACCGTTATAATTATGTACTCCTATATAAGAGCTTAGTCCTCATTTGTAATGGCATCTGATTATTATTGAAATATATGCAATTCTTTTTTTACTTTATTCATAAGCTTCTAACCGCAATTCTGGGATTATCAATCTACTTCGTATTTTCTTTCTTTGTCAATTATTTTCATTGTTTGTTTTATTCTTCAAATTATGAGAAAGTGAAGTAAATCTTGGTTATAAGCAACCCGATTATCTTTTTGATATTGACTTTGACCGAGAAATTTATTTTTGGGTTAAACAAATTTAGGTGAGACACGTGTCTTGAGTATTCAATGGACATGACGTATGTCGCATCGGTTCTGAAAAAGGAATTATGATACTCGAGAAATGGCGGCAAAGAATTCCTGCCATAAATACTTACCACTTTCCGAATATTCAGTTGAAGTGGGGGGACTATCTGTATTAGTTGGAAAAAAAGCATGACATCATCAAGGTGACAGGCCATGACACATGGACTGTCAATAAAGTGACAGGTGGCATTTCTAATTAGATGAGTTAAAGAATTCAAAAAAGGCACGGGAGAAACACCCCTGGGAACTTTTTGGGAAAAGAACCGGCTCTGACAGCTGGGAAAGAAGAAAAAGGAGCGGAATGTGTAAAGACTATTAAAGAAGGAAGATGCACGAATCTGTTGTAAATAAGGAAAGAAAATCGACATTAATCATGATTACGGGAAATCATCAGTCATAAATGCTTCCGTTACAGTTATATATGGTAATGGGTAATCAAGTCAATTAATGCCATTAACAAGCCTAAATTAAGTAAGAAAACCGTTATAATTGTGTACTCCTACATAAGGGCTTAGTCCTCATTTGTAATGGCATCTAATTATTGTTGAAATATATGCAATTATTTTTTACTTTATTCATAAGGTTCTAACCGCAATTCTGGGATTATCAATCTACTTTGTATTTTCTTTCTTTGTCAATTATTTCCATTGTTTGTTTTATTCTTCAAATTATTGAGAAATTGAAGTAAATCTTGGTTATAAGCAACCCGATTATCTTCTTGATATTGACTTTGACCGAGAAATTTATTTTTGGGTTAAACAAATTTACTGCGGCAGAGGTTTTCGGTTCGGGGATAGGTTCACTATCGATAGGAGAGCGGATCGTGGCCGAAATAACACAACGTTGTAAAACAAAGAGGCATCGGACCCCCATGATTAAAGGTGTGAATATTGACAAGTATTCACAACAACCCTGGAAGCCAAGAGCAGCACCTTTGCCAATTCCCAAAAAGTTTAAAATGTCTGACATTCACAAATATGATGGGACGTCTGACCCCCGGGATTATGTAACCCCGTTCACTACCAGCATGAAAGGCAATGATTTAACCATGTAGGAGATTGAGTCAGCTTTGGTCAAAAAGTTTGGCGAAACTCTCATAAGAGGAGCGTTAACATGGTATTCTTTCTTACCTGAAAATTTCATTAATTCTTTTGCTGAGCCTGCAGATTCATTTATAAAAGCACATTCGGGGGTTCGAAAAGTTGAAAAAAGGATGGAAGACATCTTCAAAGTTAAACAAGGGAGTACATAATTGCTCAGGGAATTCGTAGATAGATTCCAACGAGAGAGGATGATGCTATCACGAGTATTTGATAACTGGGCGGCTATGGCATTCGCGAGCAACTTGAACGAGAAAACTTCATGGGACCCGTACCGTGAGATTCTCGATCTAAATAAGAGAATGCATGATCTGATTCAAGATCAAGGCAAAAAGACGCGAGTTCTTCATCCAGGTTCAAAAAAGAGCGAGATGCTCGAAGCAATGATTCCGGTACTCAAGCAAGAATAGGGGACTATAGCTTTAACATTGGCACCTCTGAACTGGGGGCTGTTCTAAGAGGGATGGGAGATAAGGTGCGATGGTCGAAAGAAATGAGATCAGATCCAAACAAAAGGAACCCAGATTTCTAGTGCGAGTTTCATAATGATCATGCACATTGAACAACATATTGCAGGCTTTTGCAAGGAGAGTTTCATAGAAAAACATGCTTTAGCTTTAATGATAGCATCGACAAAGTTACGACCTTACTTTCAGTGTCATCCTACTTCTGTTATAACTGCTTTTCCATTAAGGAACTTATTCCATAAACAGGAATTATCAGGTAGATTAGCTAAATGGGCAATACAACTCAGTGAATATAATATTATATATCAGCCTAGAACCGCAATAAAATCGCAGGTGTTAGCAGATTTTGTTGCAGATTTTAGTCCGCACCTAGTTCCTGAAGCAGAAAAAGAGCTACAAGTACTTACCGGAGCTAATCCGAGGACTTAGACCCTATTTACTGACGGTTCCTCAAATGTTAAAGGATCAGGTTTGGGTATTGTTCTAATTCCACCCTCGAGAGAAATCATACAGGAAATAAAATGCTACCCAATTACTAACAATGAGGCAGAGTATGAAGTTGTGATTGCAGGTTTGGAACTGGCACGAGAACTTGGTATTGAACAAATTGTGATCAAAAGTGACTCGCAGCTAGTAGTCAATCAAATGCAGGGGACTTACGTGGCAAGAGAGACACGAATGCAGCAATACCTCGAAAAGGTACGAGAATTGCTTAGACAATTCAGACATGGAAAGCTGTGCAAATACCCAGGGAAGAAAATGCATAAGCAGACGCGTTGGAAAATCTTGCGTTTGTCGTTGCTACAACAAACGCAAAAAATGCTGTTGTGGTACATTTGTTTCATTCAGCTCTCGACCAAACCAAGAGTGAGGTAAATTTCAATAATTTAACTTGGGATTGGAGAAACTAATTTGTGAACTTTTTGCAGTGTGGCATTTTGCCCGAGGATAAGAAGAAATCCCAATTGTTACGGTCGAAAGCTGCTTAGTATTGCTTAATTCACGGAAATTTATATCGCAAAATGTTTGGTGGACCATTAGCACGGTTCCTTGGACCATCACAAATGGAATATGTAACAAGAGAAGTACATGAGGGGCATTATGTCAATCATGTCGGGGGAAGATGTTGGTGAAGACATTAATAAGGGCAGGATATCTTTGGCCAAAAATGGAAGAAGAAGCAGAAAACTTAGTAGCCAAGTGCGATAAATTCCAACGATATGCTAATAATATGCATCGACCAGTGAAACTGTTGCATTCAATCATATCACCATGGCCCTTCATGAAATGGGGGATGGACAGACATTTGCCTCAAGCTAAGGGAAATGTATGATTCTTGTTAATTTTAATGGATTACTTCTCAAAATGGAGTAGAAGCAGGTGCCTTTAATTAGGTGCGAGCAAAGAAAGTTAGGGGATTTCATTTGGAGAAACATTATATGTTGATTTGGAGTTCCAAAGGAGATCGTCTCTGACAATGGCCCACAATTCATAGGGCAAAAGTCACCAATTTCTTCCAAAGCTGGCAGATTAAACGAATTATTCCCACACCTTATCACCCAGCGGCTAACGGACAAGCTGAGTTGACAAATAAGGTTATCATCAATAACTTAAAAAAGCGATTGGAAGAATCAAAAGGCAAATGGCTAGAAGTACTACTAGGGGTGTTATGGGCTTACCGAACAACGGTAAAAATTAGCACGGGCGAGACCCCATTTTCACTTATGTACGAAATGGAAGCGTTAATTCCATTGGAGATAGGTGAACCAAGCACGAGGTACACACATACCACTGAAGCAAAAAATGAGGAAGAGACATGGGTAAATTTGGATTTGACAGAAGAAAGGAGGGAAGCAACACTAATTTGGATTGCAGCTCAAAAGCAGATGATTGAATGATACTATAACAGGAAAGCCAACATGAGGTACTTCAAGATTGGGGACTTCGTCCTCAAAAAAGTATTCCTCTCAACAAAAGTGGCAAACGCTGGAAAGTTGAGTCCAAATTGGGAAAGCCCATATAGAGTTAGAGGCATTGCTGGAAAAGGAGCGTACGAGGTGGAAACCATGGATGGCAAGGTGTTACCATCGAATTGGAAGCAGTCCATTTGAAGAAGTATTACTTCTAAATGAGGTTAATACCCATGGTCAGGTATCACGCAAGTTCGATTTTATTTTTTTATTTGAATTTTACTAACCATTTAGATGATAGGCAAAAGCTACCCCCGTACCAAATGATGATATTAGATCTGAAAGACACGCAGAATACTGAATTATTCCTGGTCTAGGTTACAACTTTTCTTATGGAAAAAAGGTTATGCAGTTACCATCTAAAAGCTTATCTCCATGTCCCGTTTGCATTTTCCTTTTCAGGAGTTGATCCAGTGTTCAAGATTTTATGCTTCAATACTCCAACACTAGGGGGACTATGCATATAGAAGGTTACACAAGGTAAGAAGATGTATACCAAGAGCATAGTTCAGCTTTGAATCAAAACCTTGAAGAAACCCTTTTTTCAAAGGCGTTCAAACTCACAAAAACGATGCAAGATATTCCCACGAGCTTCTAGGTTAAATCCATAAACTTAGTCACGGGAGAATATGCCTGAATTTGTAAACCTGCTAGATGAAAGCAGTTATGAAAGTGTTGTACAAACAGTTATGCAAATGGTGTACAAATTTACTTATTTGAAAGTTCAAAAAATAAAAATTCCTCAAATTACTTCTTGTTTCATATCTAATTCATATTTCATATCTTTGCACCAATATGAAGATGAGACGTTATCTTCATTAGTATTGTTAATATAAAAGGCCATCTTTTATAAAAATCCGTGCATATTGAAATCACAGTTTACTAAAGCATTTTAAATACAAGAATAAGCTCAAAAAATCAAAGACCAAAAAGCATAATATGCAGCAAAAGCAAAAAAGATATTTATATCTTTACCCCAAAAACAGGGGCATAAATCTTCCAAAAACACAATAAAATTCCAACAAAAACCAAAAAACATACACTTTCAACAAAAGGTCAGGAAGGGAAGAACTAGGGAGCACCATTCACGGGAGAAGAAGGATTAACTTGAGAAGAAGAGGGTTGAACATCGGCATCACCAGGAGTAAGTCCATCACCATCACCATCACCCTTGGAACCTTCGTCCTTGGGTGTAGAGAAGCTTTGACGCTGCTGAGTCTATTCAATCGTTTCTCTAGCCTTTGCAATCTCAGCATTAAGGTCAAAACCTTCTTGGCAAGCTTCAGTTAAAGTCTCAAAGCGAGTGTTCCAAAAAGCCCAGCTAATATCAAGTGTAGACTTGTCTTCAAGGGCTTCGTAATCCTTCTCCCACTGCTTGATCTCAGCTTGCAACTCTTCTTTTTCTGCCTCCAACGCTACATAAGCTGCCTTCAAAGGAGCAAGAGAACTCTCAAACTGAATCTTATTTTTGGCACAGAGGTCTTCTTGAGTTTGGGTAAGCATTTGTACTAGATCACTCGCATAAACCTCTTTTTGATTAAGGAGCTCTTTCAAACTCCTTATCTCTTCAGTAGCTTTGGAATGTTATTCAACAAAGGAGGATTCCAATCTATCTTTATCTTTCTCAACTTGACTGGAAGAAGCTTTTAAACCCGCTAGTTCAGAGAAAACCATCCTCGGTTGTTGTTCTAAAGCTCTTTTCTCCTCCGGAAGAACGTCTTTCTCTAGCTGAAGGCCTTCAAATTGTTCTTTCCAGTTGTCAGCCTCGGTGTGCAACTATATTACCTGCTGATCAATCCAAGCAATTCTTTTTATAGGCTCTGTACCTGTCAAATTGATCTATAAAAATACAAAAGAAGAAGAGTAATGAATGGGAAAAGAAGGAAAAGAAAATAAATAAGTAAAGATGTACCTTAAGAGAAGAGTGGATGATATCATTTAAAAGGTCAAAGAACTGTGACCCTCTAACTTCTTCCTTTCCATGGGTCCTAGCATCGGTTTTAGCCACACATCAGCTTGTCCAGATTTCTCAACAAATTCCCACCATCTGGGACTTCAATCAAAACATTTTTCATACTCTGCTTGCCGCTAGAAGGCTCAACTTCTTCACGAAGGGTAGTAGCTGGAGTAACTATTGGGGCAACTGTAGGCAAAGAAACAGGGGGGGGGGGTTAATAGTAGGTGTCTGACAACGCTGGAAGAGAAGCAAGTGGAAGATCTTCAGAAATAAGCCCGAGTCCTTCTTCACCCTCAAAGCCATGGCCAAATAACCTTTCAACAGGACTTGAGGGAGAGTTGTCTAAAGTTACCAACCTCTTCATCAGAAATATCCAAAGGGACATTCTGTGGCTCATCAATGAGACTAAAAGGAATTGAACTTGAAGGGGGATCTTGAGAGACATGGGTTTCATCATCCGAAACCACGCGCCTTCTGACACGTGGTTTTCTCACTAAGGAACTTTCTTTGGTATCCTCTTTATCATCAGACCCACAGGCTTTAGCAGTTTTTCTCTTGGAGGAAGAAACGCTCAAAATCCGCTCTTGTGCAGAACTTACAGAAAGCCTGACTGTGGGAACAGATACGGGGCTGTTGCCACGAATGGAAAACCCTAATAAAAAGGGGGAGGAAAAAAGTTATATACATTAAAAGAAAAAACAAGCAAAGAGGAAAAGAAATCGCGGAACAAAAAGGTACCGTGAGACTTTACTTTTCATTTCCAAGATCTTTTATCCATAGGAGCAGCAGACAATATTTTTTTTCTACCTAAGCATGGAAGTCAGGAATGTCTTCGAAAACTTTCATGGTTGCTGAAAATTTGAATACACAGATCATGTAAAGAAATTCAATACATCAAAGAAAGAAAAAGAAAGAAACACTTACGTGCAAAGTTTTATTTTTTAGGAAAAGACATGTTTTCGTCACCCACTAATCCACTAGTGCGGGCAGCAACAAATCGGGCATACCAGCAACTATCACGGTCATCCTCGGGGCTAACTAAAACTCTTTTACTTCTAGCCATAAGAGAAAAGACACCTTCATGAAACAATTTTGGAGGATAAAGGTGAAGTAAATAACGGAAGGTAAAAGGAGCAGAAACCAAATCTGGTAAGTAGTAAAGGCACAATGGGACCGATTTGACCGAGGCAAACATTAAAGTAGCGACAGAACTCAATAATCACTGGGTTAATGGGAGGTTTAAACCCTAAATTGAAAGGATAGGTATAAACAAAAGAAAATCCAGCATGGTAAGAAGTAATTCTTTGATTGGCACCAGGAATCAAAACTAGGAAATTTGGTTTCCAATGGCATTCACGTCAAACTAAAGAAAGAAGTCCTCGAGTGATCAAACTTGGGTAGTGTTCAACAGGGTTAAGGGATGCTATAGAAGAAACTTGATTTTTCATGGCTTCACAATCTGAAATGAAAGAAAACTCTTGAGGAACAATCTTAGAAGTTGTAGGCTCACGCATGGGTTCGTTATGATCCCTAAGAAGATCTAAGGGTTAAAGGGGCTTTAGACCTAGAAGAAGATGGTTTGACAGAACTACTTTGAGGAGTAGAATTGTGAGTAGAAAATGAACCAAGATTGCAAAGTCTACCACCTCTCCTACGATAATAGAACCAATTTGTTTAACCCAAAAATAGATTTTTCGATCAAAGTCAATATCAAGAAGAAATCGGGTTACTGATATACAAGATTTACTTCACTTTTTCAATTATTTGAAGAATAAAACAAACAATGAAAATAATTAACAAGCCCAAATTAAGTAAGAAAAACCGTTATAATTGTGTACACCTATAGAAGGGCTTAGTCCTCATTTGTAATGGCACATGATTATTATTGAAATATTTGCAGTTATTCTTTACTTTATTCATAAGATTCTAAACACAATTCTAGGAGTGATTATCAATCTACTTTTTATTTTCTTTCCTTGTCAATTATTTTCATTATTTGTTTTATTCTTCAAATTATTGAGAAAGTGAAGTAAATCTTTGTTATCAGTAACCCGATTTCTTCTTGATATTGACTTTGACAGAGAAATCTATTTTTGGGTTAAACAAATTTACTGTGGAAGAGGTTTTCGATTTGGGGATAAGTTCACTATCGATAGGAGAGCGGATAGAGGCCGAAATAACAGATCGTTGCAAGAAAAGAGGCATCGGGCACCCGGGATTCAACCTACCCCAGGCTGTCCGAATACAATTTCAATGTCAGCGTAGTGGAACTGATGTTGGCTATGAGGAATATTAAGGAAGCACGGTTTCTCGAGGTCGATGAGATCCAACCTAGTCAGAGGGATCCTAATCTATGGTGCGAGTACCATAGGACCAATGGCCACCGGACTGGGGACTGCCGACATTTGCGATAGGAGTGGCGACATTGCTGAAAAATGACCATCTTAGAGAATTCTTAAGTGACCAGGTTAAGAAAAACTACGGTCGCAACCTGGATAATGTGAAACCCTCGAAAGTAAGAGAAGATCCCCCTCGGCTGACGATCAACATGATTTTTGGGGTAAACGATTTAATGGTGTAACCTTTTCGGCAGCGAAAATGACAAAGGTATCTGTGACTCATAGCAAGAGACTCCGGGAAGTCGTTGAGGACGACATCACCGTCACGGAGGAAGACACATATGGACTCCTACTACACAATGATGCCCTGGTAATTTCCCTTAATGTTTTAGATTTTAAAATTAAACATGTTTTGGTGGACCCTGGGAGTTCAACCAATATTATCCAATGGAGAGTGCTGGAACAAGCCAAGCTAACTGGATTCATTATTTCAGCCACAAAGCTCCTCGTCGAGTTCAACTTAGCAAGCGTGATAACCTGAAGGGAAATTCTGTTGACCACTAATGCCAAGGGGGTAATGAAGCCGACCCTTTTTGAAGTAGTAGATGGCGATATGGGCTACAATATTATTCTTGGAAGACCATGGCTAGATGAGATGAAGGTTGTGCCATCAACATACCATCAACTTCTGGAATTCCCATTTCCGGAGGGAATTAGACAAATAAGAGGAGATCAGCAAGCAGCAAGGGAGATGAACGCGATCTCAGTTTCCAGTAGCAAAGGGAAGGAGCATGGGACATAGCGATTACATGAACCAACGCTTGCTCCCAAGCCAAAACGAAGTCAACAAAGGTGAGGAGTCATCGGAGTTCTATCAGGTACCAAGATATTTCAAGTACCAGATGAAACGGACGTAACCAAATCTACAACGGAAGAACTCAAGCAAGTCGCATTGTTCGAGAAATTCTTAGAGAGGAAGTTCCACTTTGGGGACAAGTTTAAACCCTAAGCTCAAGTCAGTATTTATAGAATTTCTTATATTTAACATTGACAGTTTTGCATAGTCGCATTATATGACAGGTATTCCGCCAGAGGTGACCATGCACAAATTAAGCTTGGATCCTAACATCCCTCCGGTAAGGTAGAAGAAACGCCCTATTGCTGAGGTCAGAAACAAATTTGTCAAAGAAGAGGTGACTCAATTGCTTGATATCGATTCAATCCGGGAGGTAAAGTATCATGACTTGCTAGCTAACATTCTAGTAGTTCCAAAAAAGAATAATAAATTTCGCATGTGCGTAGATTATAATGATCTAAATAAGGCGTGCCCAAAAGACTCATTCCCATTGCCAAACATCAATCAAATGATTGATGCGACAGCCGGGCACGAGTTGATGCGTTTCCTCGATGCCTTTTCCGGGCACAACCAAATCAATATGAACCCGGAGGATCGGAAAAAAAGTTCATAACGAACTTTGGCACATTTTGCTATAATGTGATGCCTTTCGGGCTTGAGGACGCTGGAGCCACTTATCAGAGGCTTGTGAATAAAATATTTAAAAAACAAATAGGGAAAACCATGGAAGTTGACATAGATGATATGCTGGTTAGTCTTTGAACGCAGATGATCATCTTAAACACCTGCAAGAAACCTTTGACATCCTAAGGAAGCATAACATGAAGCTTAACCCCAAAAAGTGTGCATTTAGAGTCAACTCCGATAAATTCTTAGGGTTCTTGGTGTCGCAAAGGGGCATCAAAGTCAATCCCGATAAAATTAAAGCCATCGAGGGCATCCCCGACCAGTTATCAAACGTGAAAAAGGTTCAAAGGTTAATAGGAAGACTGGCCGCTTTAAGCAGATTCATTTCCCGGTCTTCGGAAAAATGTCATCACTTCTTTTCACTTCTGAAAAAGAAGAATAACTTCGAATGGACTCCGAAATGCCAGCAGGCTCTGAAAGATTTGAAAAGGTATTCATCAATCCCTCCATTATTATCGAAATCGGAGGAAGGCAAATAGTTACTGATTTACTTAGCGATCTCAGAGATAGCAGTAAGTGCTTTTTTAGTCCGTGAAGATGAAGATATACAACCTCCTATTTATTATGTTAGTAGATTTTTAACGGGAGTGGTAACTCGCTACCCACACCTCGAAAAACTAGCCCTAGCTCTCGTAATCGCCGCTCGAAAGCTTAGGCCTTATTTCTAATGTCACCCGATAGCCGTGGTGACAACCTTTCCCCTGTGGAATATCCTTCACAAGACTGAACTTTCAGGTTGATTGGCCGAGTGGGTATTCATAATGAGTGAATTTGACATAGAGTATAAACCTAGGACTGCGATCAAGTCACAAGTTTTGGCCGACTTTGCGGCAGATTTAGTCCTGGACTGTTATCTTTGGCCACCAAAGAAGTGGTGATGGTGTCAGAATCGACATCGGGTGTCTGGACCTTGTTCACGAACGACACTTCTAACATAAAAAGGTCAGGGCTTGGTGTAGTATTAATCACGCCCTCGGGAGAAACCTTGAGGCAGGCCATAAGAACTGTTTCCTTGACTAACAATGAAATGGAGAATGAGGCCTTGATTGGAGGACTCAAGTTGGCCCAAGGACTGGAATATGAGGTCATAGAAATAAAATGTGATTCCCAATTGGTAATAAATCAGGTCTACGGAATCTTCGATGCCAAAGAGGAACGCATGCAACAATATGTAGTAAAAGTCCAGGCTCTGCTTGCACGATTCTGGAACTGGTCAATAACCCATATTCCGAGGGAGGAAAACGTGGAAGTAGAAGTCAATCTATGTTCGTTCACGGATCAGACACGGTTCGGTCTTGCAGCTTATGCTTTCGGTATTGGATGTGGATGGCTATTATAAAATAAACGCGACCAATTTGGTCTGGGACTGGAGGAATGAGATCGTTGACTATCTCGAGCACGGAAAACTACCCGAAGATCCCAAGGCATCCTGGGTGCTGCGCACTAAAGCAGCCTGATACTGCTTTAGGGGACGTCAATTGTTGTAGCACCCCGAAAAATTTCGAAGTTCTTAAGCGCTATTAAGAAAGTTGATGTGAGCTAATTATATTATTTTTTGTGCAGACGAGGACTATTAAAATGATGGATATCAATTGGACATGATAATAAATGTACGAGGTATATTATAAGTGATGTGGGGTCTAAGGAGAGCCATAAGTCCAAGTTAAGTTGGAAACTATACGACGGTCTAAAGTATCAAATGGGTACGCACAAGTTCTAATTTTAGATAAGCATAACTCCTAATATATATAGAGTTGTATGATGAACTACCTATTAAATTAAAGATCTTTGAGTTTCGTTTTCAACAGTTCTAACCGTTCACTATTTAGACATTTCTACGAGGAGTTATGAAAGTTTTAGTAAAAGGTGTCCAGCAGGAAAAAAAAGCTTGGGATACGAGGTACAACCTGCACCAGCGCAAGGTACAACTCGCTGAAGCACCTGTGCCTATATAAGGCAGTCAAGGGCAGTAGCCATTTTTGGGGATTCTAAAGCTATGGATTGGTTCTTTCATGGTGGATTCAACCTTGGGGACTACTTAAGCATAAAAGGTAAGTTTATGGATTCATAAAGTTAATTACATTCTATTAACACTAGTATTAACATCATTCGATCTTTGAAATACTTAGGAATCATTCCATTTGTTCAAGAACACCAAAATTTACAAACATTGAATTTTTTTAGGAAAGCTTCAAGAGGTAATTCTAATACTCCAAACTCATTCATTATGAGTAGTTAGAAGTATTTTTAGCATTTGTCATAAGTATTAATGGTTGAAAAATTGGGCGATAAAGCCCTAGTTCATGGTGTAAATAGTGTCCTTGAGAAAATGAGGGAGAAGGTAAATAGTGTTCTTAAAAATGAAATTAAACGAGGCAATGAACCTATGAAATTATTTTCTAGCTAAATTGAAAGTGTCCAACTAAGTAATCACCAAATTGAATATTTTGAAAATGTTGGTTAAGGAAGACGATGAATAGTAATTTGACGATGTTGAAGAATTAATGTAGTATCATTGATGACTTCAAATGGGTATTAAACGATAAGAGTGGAGTTGAATATGCTAGTAAGTGAACCTATTGAGCGATTTGAGTTGGAGTCTTGTAGACAACTTGTGAGGCATAAAAAGGATTTGATGAATATTTTTGAGTTATATTTTGATTGTAATTGGGATATGTAATTGTAGATATCAATTTTTTTTGTGGCGTTTTTACTCAATGTTAGGATGTTGGAAGAGGATTAAAAGCTTGAGAATGATATTATAGCGAAAAAGAGGTAAGTTGATTAAAACTTACTCTTCTTGTCAGATTTTCTCTAAAAGCATGTTTCGAGTTAATGCTTAAGTTGTTTGCAAATGTGCTTTCGTACTTGTGGGGACAAACAAGTGCGGATGTCTCCATATACTAATTTATTATGTTGCATATGTAGTGTCATGTTGTTTTATAAAATTTTATGTTAAATCTTGTTGGCAAAATAACACTTAAGGAAAATGTTATAAGTTTTATCAAAATTTACGTATTGATAAGAGTATTTGAGTGCAAATGATGAGTTTTCATGAAAAGTATTTCTTTTGAAACTTGATAAATGAATAACACTTGTGGTATCTTTTAAAGATTGATGTTAAATTGCTAAAAGTTTTAACATGTAAAAGGTTGTTTATATGATTTTTTTTTCAAATGGTTTGGATTGTCTATTACTTTTATGATCTGATAAAATAGATCCTTTGAGGCTATTATGCTATGAATCTATATTGGAATATCAAATATTTTGGGAGTTACTAGTGAAAACTATGGAGATTGGTTCGAATGTAGAGTTCGTTACCATGAAACTATACGTGCCGGTGTAGGGACACATTCTAAGGCTAAGCCGAGGTTTGTGGAATAAGTCCCCCAAGTGAGGAAAATGTGCTATATTAGCATGGCTGAGTCGATTCGTGCAGCACTGCGATGAGATGACCTGAGCAAGTAAGGTATATGATACTTGCCGCTAGGTTGATCACCTAGTTGACCTTGTTCATATGTCGGTGTCGGTATAGTGCTCCTGGTGAAAGGTAAAGAATAATTTTTTTATGTTTAGGCCTAAGGAGCCAATGATTTCAATGACTTAAAGCAAATGGAATGATTTTACTCAAAATCTTGGATTGATATAAATGTTTTAAAAGTTTATATCATGGGTTATATTTCACTTTTCTTTTATTTAAAATGATAAAGATCATGAATTGATAAAATTACTTACCGTTTTATATCAAATATTGGTGCATTATTTTTATAAAGTTTGTCCCAAGAACTTAAGTTAGAGAGAGTCTATGACACATGTTGAGTACTATTGTGGTGTACTCAGCCCTTAGGGGCCCCTCTTCAGGGTCCTGCTTTCTTTACGTGTTTCAGGATGAGGTGTGACATGTGATATGTAGATAGGACTAGAATGACTTTCTTTTCGAGGTATGATGAAGCACCACTTTTATCTTGTGGTAGCTATCATGTTATTTCTTATTTTATTTTATTGGAATTATTCCAAGTAGTAGTTCAATTCTTCAGTATAGAGGCTCCATAGATAGTCGTGTTGGATTGTAAAAATAAGGCTGTGGATCAAGGAATAATTATTTAATTTGATTACATCATTTTAATGAATTTTTTCATGTAAGATTTTGGAAATAAAAAATATTCTATGACTTGATTTGAAAATGTAAAAGATTTTCAATTGGCTTCCGCAGTTATATTTGGTTTTGACATATGGGTTGGTTCGCTCAGGCCGGGTAATGTGCTGGGAACCAGTCACGTGGATTTGGATCTTGAAAAATTTGGTATCAAAGTACTAGGTTCTAAGTCGAGTCCTAGGAAGTCGATGGAGTCATGTCAATTTGAATCCCTCTTATCAGTGTGTTGCCGGCCACACTTATATCGGAGAGGTTACAATGGCATCTAGGGAGTTTCACTTTCTTCTCACTCTAGATCTGCTTTTGTGCCTGAAGTGAGAGTCAGGATCTTCGATTGTATTGATTACCTGTTGTGGAAGATATAGAAGTAACGAGAATAGAGCTCAAGGTTCAAGTTATATTACAAGATGTTTGGGCTAATAGCCAGGTGTCAGATTGTGCAAAATTATCATGGAAGATATCATGGAAGAAAACAAGGTGATGTCAGCTATTACTATCAGGATGATATCAGGACTTATAAAGAGTTATTTTAAGATGCGAATAAGGGCACCTATGGTAGACCCTAGATTTCAATTCAAGATTGTTGGTCAAGATGTTCGAATGACTGTTTACTATGATAATCACCATTAGCGAGTTTAACAAAGGTACAAAAAGAAGATACTGTAAATGAAGGGTTGCACCTTAAATTATCAAGACGAGATATAGAGAAACGATATGGACCCAACTGATAAGTGAATATGAATTGGTCAAGTTTGTGGCGAGCATAGTATGACTCATAAGAATGAGGGCATAGTTAGGACAGTGTCAATGATGACCAAAGACACCTTGCAAAAAAGAAGTAGACTTTCTTGATTATCTGAAAAGGGGATATTGCAAGACGAGAGAGATGACCCTTATTCTACTAGAGATTGGGTTGCCTATGAGCATGATAAGTTCTTCATCATGATGGTATCATACGTATAGAAGTGACACACAAGAAATAAAGTGACACATATGAGTATGATTTGAGGATAACTGAAGCATTCAATATGTAAAAGATGGGTACGACAACCTTGAATTCCTCCCAGATAATGAATGTGATACAAATAAAAGTGATCTCTCTAATGATTCATACCAAGATATGCGAGGATAAAGTATGTGAACTTAAATGAGTAAGTGTGAAATATTAAGGGATGAGATGCTCAAAAGGCGTAATCTTGGAGGTTATAAGAAGCAATATAGGTTGTTAGAGAAGAACATAAATGACGTAGAATGATAATTTTGAGTTTGCCTAGTCGAGGTATGTCTTATTATGTTTTTTTGAAATGGTGAGAATTGAGAATTTCCAAGAATAAGCTCAAAGAAACTCTATATGTGCCAAGAATAGTAGTTAACCTGGGATTGGACGTATCCTTATGATTTAAAAAGAATAAATATTGAAATGGCACATGGGCTAAGTTGCAACTTTTGGCAAGTCATACATATAATGTGTACGACATATGGCTCAAGAATTTGAAAATGGTTATGGTACAGATTTGGAAGTTGAGAAGTTACAAGAATTCTAAGGGTACATAATAATGCATCACGTATCCCTAACATGATATGTGTGTGGACTAGGTCAATGACACCTTGGAGATACAAAAAATAATTACCATGCAAATGATCATGTACCCATGGACTAGATTTCATGAAGAGTGAGAAAGTATGCAGGTATATATTAATCATATGAACCATGTTGATGTAAAGATGTGGTATTAGATATGGCCAGAAAAGTTTGCATTATGATGATGACACGAGGTAATAAGACCCTATAGGCATGACATCTTTATCAAAAGTATTAGCCTACTAGGTGGGATACCATCAACTTAAAGTTTTATGAAAGGACTTTGAGCAAGAAATATAATTTCAGAGATATATACTACGGACTCTCATATATATATATATATGGGGTTTGAGAACATGATGGTGGCATAACGATAGATTACGTGTTTCTTATATTTAGCATTGTGAAGATGGTATATGTTGTGAAAAGTTATATAATTATATGTGGATTTAGCCTAAGGGAGCCGCACTTGTTCAACACATTTAAGCATGAGATGAGAGGCGCAAGGTAGTCGTACTTGCTAGAACTATATTAGACCATGGATTTGAAGGATGAAATGTTAGAAGAGATTTCAACGGTAGAGTGAACATGAAAGAGTGAAGTGCTAACTATAATGATGTCGTAAGGCCGGGAAATAATGACACTTAGCAATATATGTTGCTGCTAGTAGTGACATGATATTTGGATACCAAAAATGAACAAAGAAAGTTCTTATGAGTATAACCAATCTATCCTATCGTCAGAATAATGAGCATTTCAGCGTAATGGATGAAATGAAAGTCAATTTACGATGAAAGATAGAAGCGGTAAAATAGAGATTTCTAGTTGGGGAATAAAGAACCTATAGTAGTGGGTGAGAATGTATGTCACGACCCGGAATTCCCACCCTCGGGACCGTGATGGCGCCTAACATTTCACATGCTAGACAAGCCAACGTTAGATATAGTCATTAATCATTTTTAAAAATTTAAATCAAATGAAAATCAATAAGCTGAATAAACTGAAATAGAGTAAGTAAACTAATAAACGGCGATATCCAAATACAATCCCAGAATTAGTGTCACGAATACACGACCGTCTAGAGTACTACAAATAATAGTCTAAATAACAGCATAATTATCTGAATCGAAATAAACAGCTAAGGTGATGTAGAAGGGGACTTCAGGGCTGCGATAGCTATACCACAAGTCTCCGTCGAGCACTTGATCCGAGCAAATCTATTTAGCACCGCTAGGACCAACTCCAAAATCTACACAAGAAGTGCAGAGTGTAGTATAAGTACAACCAACCCCATGTACTCTATAAGTGTCGAGCCTAACCTCGACGAAGTAGCGACAAGGCTAAGGCTGGTCACTTACAATAACTTGAACGCAGTATTAATAATAATAACAAGGAAGAAAAACAGGAAATGAAAGTAAGACAACTAATTTATGAAAAAGAACTCAATTATCGCAATCAGAGAACTCAGAATGACCTATCTCATAATTTCTTATAAGAATGCTGAAAGCTAATACAATAACAACAACGAGTACAACACACACAATCTATTGCTGCGCGCAACCCGATACCACCGTACACACACAATCCTCCTTTATTTTACCATATCATCATTTATCAATATCAAGAATCAGGTATACAATCCGTTGCGGCGCGCAACCTGATCCCACTATATCATAATAATTAATATCATAGTCCTCCCTTATTAGACCATATTATCATTTATCAATATCAAGCATTACATACACAACCGTTGCGGCGCGCAACCCGATCCCACCATATCATTAGAATCAATATCATAATCGTCCCTTATTCCACCATATCACAACCGTTGCAGCATGCGACCCGATCCACAAATAATTCAATAAATTTAATCAATCCAATTCAATTTACAAGAACCTCTATAATCAAAGGATATGAAAGCAAAGCGATAAAAGAAACACATACTAATCAAAGAAACGATACAAATAATATAAAAGCAACAAGACAAGTCAAGTACATGACAATTAAGGTGTGCAAGTAAGACAATTAAGGCAAGTAGCAATTAATCTGTGAGTCATGGAAGGGACGAACAATTCAATACAAGAATAATTAATGACAAGTAATAAATTACGGCATAGAAATCAATTAAGGCATGGAATGAGATAATTCATGAAATACGAGAAGGCATGGAAACAATTAAATTTACGGCGTATATACACTCGTCATCTTGTAAATACACTGTTACACACGTAATTCACATAACATATAGTTCAAGGATTCCTAATTCCCTCAAATCAAGGTTAGACCTAACATTTACCTCACTCTGCAACCAAATCAAAGCTCAACCGAGCCTTTCCTCAAAAATTCGCTTCCAAACCAATCGAATCTAACCAAAATTGACTTAATATCATCAAACAATGCTAGGGAAATCACTTATAACAGATAAAGCTAAGATTTTTACACTTTTTCCAAACAGTCAACAAAAGTCAACCCAGGGCTCGTCCAGTCAAAACCCGAGTCCAATGATAGATTCCGACAACCCATGACACCACGACTTCATATATGTGATTATTTTCAAAAATTCGAGTCCAAATCGACTCTCAAAACTGGAAACACCTATGGAAACTCACGCACAACAGGCACCGAATACATGGAAGGAACCTTCGCACTAGAATCGTGAATATAGGCCAAATAAACTAGACATCCCTTATCGATCATACGTCGAGCCTTGACATAAGAAATAACCCTACTGGTAGAATGGCCAAGAGTCTCTCTTCACTTTAACAGAGGCAACCCTGGCATGGTTAAGGTCACCGACTTGGCGTGACAATCCAATATAGCATGATAAGGTGACAGCCAATCCATGCCCAAAATAACATAAACATCTACCATATCAAGAAGTAGGAGATCTACACTAGTCTCAAGACTCCCAATAGTAATCACACACGAGCGATACACATGGTCTACAACTATAGAATCTCCCAAGGAGCGTGGACACATACACAGGAGCACTCAAAGAATTGTGAGGCACAACCAAATATTAAGCAAAATAGGATGAGACGTAGGAATAAGTAGAGCCCGGATCAAATAGAACTGAAGCAACTCTATGGTAAACTGGAACAATACCTGTGATAACAGCGTCCGATGACTCGGCCTCAGGTCTAGCTGGGAACGCATAAAATCAGTTTTGGGCCCCACCACCCTAACCTCCGTCTCTCGGACGTCCTCTAGCTGGCTAGCCTCTACCTTTAACGGCTTGACCTTCACTTCTGGCAGCCTGACCTCTGCCTCTAGCTGGCTGAGTCGGCGGTGAAAGAACTGATGTTGGAACCATGGCACGACAACTCTGCCGTGGCATGCTGCTGAACAATCTCGGCAGTACTTCCTAATGCGACCAGTACCTCCACACTCGAAACACCCCTCATGCTATTGTGGCTGCTGAAGCTGAAGCTGACCCGAAGGGGCTGGATAACCATAGTGGTAGCTCTGGATCGGAGGCGCACTAATAAGAGCTAATGGTGCACAATAGGCTAGCTGCCCAGGATGAGATACATAAGGGCCACGACCACACGAAGCACCGTGGGATGCCTTAAACTCTGACTGAAAAGGCCTAGGAGGATGGCCTCTGCCAAAGTACCCTTGCCTCTAGATGAGGCACCACTGAAACCACCGGAATGGCAAGGCCTTTTATCAGACACTGGCCCCCTCTCCTGACCACGAACCATCTCGATCCGTCAAGCAATATCTACGGCCCTCTGGAAAGGAATATCGTTCCCAGTCTCCTTGGCCATATGTAGCCTGATACTGAAAGTGAGCCCTCCAATGAATCTCCTCACTCTCTCCCTCTTAGTAGGGAATAAAATAATGGCATGGCGAGCTAGGTCTACAAATCGAGTATCATACTGGGTAAAGTCATGCTACCCTACTGAAGACACTCAAACTACCTGCGATAATTCTCTCTCAAAGTGAAAAGAATGAACTTCTCTAGAAATAGCTGTGAAAACTGACCCCAAGTAAGTGCAGGTGAACCAGTTGGTCTAGTCAACACATAATCTCTCCACCAATCTCTTGGTAGAACTGGTCATTTGGAACACTGCAAAGTCGACCCCATTGGTCTCAATAATACCCATGTTGCGCAACACCTCGTGGCAGCGGTCCAAGTAATCCTGTGGGTCCTCAGAAGATGTACCGCTGAAATAACTAGGAAAGAGCTTGGTAAACTTATCCAGCCTCAACAAGGCCTCAAAAGACATAGCGGGCCTATCCTCGACCTGTGCCGCGACAATCGGCTGAACTACCCCAACTAGCTGGGCTGCTGGGGTATGATATAGGGGAGTCACCTGCTCCGAGGTGAGTACCGGGAGTCTGTGCTCCTCCCCCAGCCTGAGAGATGGCTGGTGCCACCGTAAATGCACCAGTTTGGGCCCACTCTCCATAAGGCCCACCAAGCAGACTAGAACATCCTAAAGCACTGGAGTGGCTATGAATCCCTTTGGGACCTGAGCTTGTCAGATGGGTACGGTATGAGTTGGGACCTCCTACTCGTGATCAATCTGAAGCTCCATTGCGGGTGCTGCTGCTTGAGCTCTAGGCTGAGCTCTGCCTCTGCCTCGGCCTCTAGCTCGACCCAGCCTCGGCCTCCGCCCCTGGTAATAGCTGCCACAAGGAGCTCCGGCTCCTGTCCGGCTGCAGATGTTGTGCGTGTTCTCGCCATCTGCGAGAGAATAAGAAAAGAATGGTGCAATCATCAATGATAGAATGAAATCGCATGATAGAGAGAGAAAGAAGTGAAAATTTTCCAAACTCCATAGCCGCTGGAAGATAAGTACAGACGTCTCCGTACCGATCCTCCAGACTCTACTAAGCTTGCTCATGGCTCGTGAGACCTAGGAAACCTAGTGTTCTGATACCAACTTGTCACGACCCGGAAATCCCACCCTTGGGACCGTGATGGCGCCTAACATTTCACTTGCTAGGCAAGCCAACGTTAGATATAGTTATTAACCATTTTCAACAATGCAAATCAAATGAAAACCAATAAGATGAATAAACTAAAATAGAGTAGTAAACTAGTAAATGCCTATATCCAAATACAATCCCAGAACTAGTGTTAGGAATACACGAGCGTCTAAAGTACTACAAATAATAGTTTGAATAAAAGCATAATTGTCTGAATCGAAATAAACAGCTAAGCTGATGTAGAAAGGGGACTTTAGGGCTGCGAATGTTGTGTAGTTGTACCACAAGTCTCCGTCGAGCACTCAATCCGAGCAAATCTACTTAACACCGCTAGGACTAACTCCAAAATCTGCACAAGAAGTGCAGAGTGTAGTATGAGTACAATCGACCCCATGTACTCTGTAAGTACCGAGCCTAACCTCGACGAAGTAGTGACGAGGCTAAGGCGAGTCACTTACAATAACTTGTACGCTTATAATAATAACAAGGAAGGAAAACAGGAAATGAAATTAAGCTAGTTAATTTATAAAAATGAACTCAATTCTCGCAATCAGAGAACTCAGACTAACCGATCTCATAATTTCATTTAAGAATGCTGAAAACCAACGCAATAACAATAACGAGTACAACACACACAATCTGTTGTGGTGCGTAACCCGATCCTACCGTACACACACAATCCTCCCTTATTTCACCATAGCATCATTTATCAATATCAAGAATCACGTATACAATCCGTGGCGGCGCGCAACCCGATCCCACCATATCATCATAATCAATGTCATAATCCTCCCTTATTACACCATATTATCATTTATCAATATCAAGCATTACATACACAACTTTTGCCGTGCACAACCTGATCTCACCACATCATCAGAATCAATGTCATAATTCTCCCTTATTCGATTATATCACAACCGTTGCGGCGAGCAACCCGATCCAAAAACAATTCAATAAATGTAACCAATCCAATAGCTCAATTTACAAGAACCTCTACAATCAAAGGATATGAAAGTAAAGCGATAAAGGAACCACATACTAATCCAAGGAATACTATAAATAATACAAAAGCAACAAAGCAAGTCAAGTACGTGACAATTAAGGTGTGCAAGCAAGATAATTAAGGCAAGTAGCAATTAATCACGGATTCATGGAAGGGACGAACAATTCAATACAAGAATAATTAATGACAAGTAACAAATTACGGCATAGAAAGCAATTAAGGTATGTAATGAGATAATTCATGAAATACGAGAAGACATGGAAACAATTATTTTTACGGCGTATATACACTCGTCACCTCGCATATATGTCGTTACACACATAATTCACATAACATATAGTTCAAGGGTTCCTAATTTCCTCAAATCAAGGTAAGAACCAATACTTACCTCGCTCCGCAATCAAATAAAAGCTCAACCAGGGCCTTTCGTGAAAAATTCGCCTCCAAACAAATCGAATCTAACAAAAATCGACTTAATATCATCAAACAATGCTAGGGAAATCAATTACAATAGATAAAGCTAAGATCTTTACACTTTTTCCTAAAAGTCAACAAAAGTCAACCGGGGGCCCGCTCGGTCAAAACCCGAGTCCAATGGTAGACTCCGACAACCCATGATCCCACGAGTTCATATATGTGTTTAACTTCAAAATTCGAGTCCAAATCGGCTCTCAAAACTCAATTTCTTATTTTTCAAAAACTTGACAAGGTTTCACAATTTTTCACTTTGATTCACATGATTTTGATGTTACAATCTAAGTTAAATTGATGGAATATGATTAGAAATAGATTAGAATCACAAACCTAAAGTTTTTAGATGAAATTTCCTCTTCAGAAATCGCCTCCTACAGAGTCTAGGGTTCAAAAATATGAAATGAGGCTAAAAGTTCGGTCACTCAGCTTTTTGTCCAGTCTCAGGTGTCGCAATTGCGACTTGGGGTTCTCTATTGCAAACGCCGCAAATGCGAGAAATCCATCAGAAAAGCGAAGAAACCTCATCCCTGCTACAGTCGCAAATGCGACTTAATGTTCGCAAATGCGAACTTTGGATATTCGCAAATGCGATCACTGTTGATTCCAGGCCCCCTTTGCAATTGCGAACACTGGACTAGCAAATGCGACCCTAACAGGCTAGGCCCTACATCACAAATGCGACTTCTAACCTCGCAATTGTGAAGCCTGCAACACCAGCTCACACTAGCAACTCTAATACTCTCCAAAACACTCAGAAACGCGATTGAAACTTACCCGAGCCCCCGTGATTCAAAGATCAACACAAGTCTAAAAACATCATGCGAATTCATTTGCGTGATCAAAATACTAAAATAACACCTAGAACCACTAATTGAATATCAAAATGTATAAAAATTTCAAAGAAACTCAAGAACTTGCAAATTTACAACCTAACATCCGAATCACGTCAAATCAACTCCGTTTTGCACCAATTTTGCAGGCAACTCATAAATAGTGAAATGAACCTATTCCAAGTTCCAGAACTGAAATCCGAACCCGGTAGTCAAACTTAGAAATTTTTTAAGCCTTCAAATTACTAGTTTTCAACAAATCACGTTAAATCAAGTTAGGGACTTCCTAATTCGATTCCGGGCATACGCCCAAGTCCCAAATCACCATACCGACCCACTGGGATCGTCAAAATACTGATCCGGGTTACACAAAATTTAGATCGTAGTCGACTCAAATTAGTTTTAAGGAATAATTTCATAGTTTCTTCTATTTTCACATAAAAACTTTTCGAAACAAGACACGGACTGTGCACGCAAATTGAGAAATACTAAACGGAGCTAGTCGAGGTCTTGGAACGCGAGAATAAATGCTAAAACTCAAAATGACCTATTGGGTCATCACATTCTCCACCTCTAAAACAAATGTTCGTCCTCGAACGGACATAGAAAGGTACCTGAACTGGTGAAAAGGTGTGGGTATCTACTCCGCATGTCAGACTCGGACTCCCACGTGGCTTCCTTGATTGGCTGACTTCTCCACTGCATTCGAACTGAAGGATAATTCTTATACCTCAACTTTCGTATTTGCTGGGCTAGAATGGCCACCAGCTCCTCCTCATAAGTCAAATTTTTGTCCAATTGGACTGAGTTGAAATCTAACACACTGGACGGATCACCGTGATACTTCCGGAGCATGGATACATGGAACATCGGATGGACTACTGATAAACTAGGTGGCAATTCAAGCTTGTAGGCCACCTCACCCACTCTCTCAAGAATCTCAAAAGGTCTGATATACCTAAGGCTCAACTTGCCCTTCTTTCCGAACCTCATCACACCCTTCATGGGTGAAACTTAGAGCAGAACCCTCTCTCCAACCATGAATGCAACATCACCATGATCGACATAACTCTTCTGTCTAGACTGAGCTGTGCGAAGTCGATCCTGAATCACCTTGACCTTTTCCAAGGCATCTTGAACCAAATCGGTATCCAACAACCGAGCCTCTCCCAGCTCAAACCAACCAACTGGAAAATGGCACTGTCTCTCATACAATGCCTCATAGGGAGCCATCTGAATACTAGATTAGTAGCTGTTGTTTTAGGCAAACTCCGCAAGCGGTAAGAATCGATCCCAAGAACCCCCGAAATCCATAGCTTTGAGCAAGCTCAGAATTAGGACAGCATGAAAATCTGTTATTCTTTATTATCTCAACAAAACAAAATTTATGAAAGTCCAATTATAGAGAGATTTCTATTTATTTGAAGATACTTTTCAAGTATGACTTGGCGTATGCATGATTAAAGAAAATGCAGGCATGTACAATAGTGATATGAGAGCTATTTAGTATCTATTATTGATATTGAATAGTATTCATGTATGTTACAACTTAAAAGTTTCAAAGATTTACATTTGATGCATTTGTGGTATGTGAATGGTCGAGTGGCGCCAAGATGGTGCATTATATTATGTGTTGTTGGTTGTTGAGCGATATTGTTATTGGTGCCCGTGTGGAGGATTATTTTAGACAGGTTAAAATTTTTGGACAGTCCCAATTACAGGGGAAACTCTATTGAAATTTCTAAGAATTTGTAAAGTTAGTCAAATTTTAAGCCATAAGTAAGTTGAGATTTTGGAAAGAAAGTATAAAACCCATATAAAGTCATAAGTGCCTATGCATAATGGTTGGATATAAAAGGATGGTAACTCTATGCTTAAAAATAACTTGTAAAAGATTCGAGGACGAATGTTCTTAAGTGGGGGAGAATGTAGCACCCCGGAGAATTTCGAAGTACTTAAGTGCTATTAAGAAAGTTGATGTGTGCTAATTACATTATTTTGTGTGTAGACGAGGACTATTAAAATGATGAATATCAATTGGACATGATAATAAGTGTACGAGGCATATTATAAGTGATGTGGGGTCTAAGGAGATCCCTAAGTCCAAGTTAAGTTGGAAGCTATACGACGGACTGAAGTATCAAATGGGTACGCACAAGGTCTAATTTTAGATAAGCATAACTTCTAATATATATAGAGTTGTATGATGAACTACCTATTTAATTAAAGATCTTTGAGTCTAGTTTTCAACAGTTCTAACTGTTCTATATAAAAATTTCTCAAGGAGTTATGGACGTGTTAGTAAAAGGTATCCAGCAGAAGAAAAAAACTTGGGATATAAGGTACAACCTGCACTGTGCAAGGTACAACTCGCTGAAGCACTTGCGCCTATATAAGGCAGTTATGGGCAGCAACCATTTTTGGGGATTTTAGAGCAAGGGATTGGTTCTTTCATGGTGGATTCAACATTAGGGACTACTTAAGCATAAAATGTAAGTTTTATGGATGTATTAAGTTAATTACATCCTATTAACACTAGTATTAACATCATTCGATCTTTGAAATCCCTAGGAATTATTCAAGTTGTTCAAGAACACCAAAATTTTCAAACATTGAATCTTTTTTTAGGAAAGCTTCAAGAGGTAATTCTAATACTCCAAACTCATTTATTATGAGTAGTTAGAAGTATTTGTAGCATTTTTCATAAGTTTTAATGGTTGAAAAGTTGGGCGATAAAATCCTAATTCATAGTGTAAATAGTGTCCTTGAGAAAATGAGGGAGAAGGTAAATAGTGTTCTTAGAAATGAAATTAAAGGAGGAAATGAACCTATGAAATCATTTTCTAGCTAAATTGGAAGTGTTCGACTAAGTTATCACCTAAATTGAATATTTTGAAAATGTTGGTTAAGGAAGATGATGAATAGTAAGTTGACGATGTTGGAGAATTAATATAGTATCATTGATGACTTCAAATGGGTATTAAATGATAAGAGTGTAGTTGAATATGCTTGTCAGCGAACCCATTGGATGATTTGAGTTGGAGGCTTGCAGCCAACTTGTGAGCCATAAATGTACGTTGATAAATATTTTTTGAGTTATATTTTAATTGTAATTGGGATATGTAATTGTAGATATCAATTTTTTTGTGGCGTTTTTACTCAATGTTAGAATGTCAGAAAAGAATTAAAAGCTTAAGAATGATATTAAAGCGAAAACGAGGTAAGTTGATTAAAACTTACTCTTCTTGAGGAATTTTCTCTAAAAGCATGTTTTGAGTTAATGCTGAAGTTGTTTCCAAATGTGCTTTCATGCTTGTGGGGACAAACGAGTGCGGATGTCTCCATGTACTAAATTACTATGTTGCAAATATAGTTTCATGTTGTTTTATAAAATTTTATGTTAATTCTTGTTGGCAAAATAACACTTAACGCAAATGTTATAAGTTTTATCAAAATTTACGTATTGATAAGAGTATAGATATTTGAGTGCTAAAGATAAGTTTTCATGAAAAATATTTATTTTGAAACTTGATAAATGAATAACAATTAGTGGTATATTCTAAAAATCGATATTAAATTGCTAAAGGTTTTAACATGCAAAAGGTTGTTTATATGATTTTTTTTTAAATGGTTTAGATTGTCTATTACTTTTATGATTTGATAAAATATATCCTTTGAGGCTATTATGCTATGAATCTATTTTGGAATATCAAATATTTTTGGAGTTACTAGTGGAGACCACCGAGATTGGTTCGAATGTTGAGTTCGTTACGATGAAACTATACGTGCCGGTGTAGGGACACATTCCAAGGCTAAGCCGAGATTTGTGGAATAAGTCCCCCAAGTGGGGCTAATGTGTTATATTAGCATGGCTGAGTTGATTCGCGCAGCACTGCGATGAGACGACTTTAGCAAGTAGGGTATAGGATATTTTCCGCTAGGTTGATTACCTAGTTAACCTTGTTCTTATGTCAGTGTAGGTATTGTGCTCCCAATGAAAGGTAAAGAATAATTTTTTTTATGTTTAGGCCTAAGGAGCCGAAAGTGATTTCAATGACTTAAAACAAATGGAATGATTTTATTCAAAATCTTGGATTGATATAAATGTTTTAAAAGTTTATATCGTGGGTTATATTTCACTTGTCTTTCATTTAAAATGATAAAGATCATGAATTAATAAAATTATTTATCATTTTATATCAAATATTGGTGCATTATTTTTATAAAGTTTGTCCCAAAAACTTAAGTTAGAGGGAGCCTATGACACTTATTGAGTACCATTGTGGTGTACTCAGCCCTTAGAGGCCCCTCTTTAGGGTCCCGCTTTCTTTATATTACAGGAAGAGGTGTGACATGTGATGTGTGAACATGATTAGGATGGCTATCGTTCCGAGGTATGATGAAGTACCACTTTTATCTCGTGGTAGCTATCATGTTATTTCTTATTTTCTTCTATTGGAATTATTCCAAGTTGTAGTTCTATTCTTCAGTGTATAGGCTCCATAAATAGTGGTGTTAGATTGTCAAAATAAGGTTATAGATAAAGAAATAGTTATTTAATTTGATTACTCCCTCCATTTCAAATTAGATGAGGTACTTTCCTTTTTAATCTGTTTCAAAATAAATGATACATTTCTAAATTTAGAAATAATTCAACTGTAAACTCTTCATTTTACCCATTTTCCTCTTAATGAGAAACTTTTATAACCACATAAATGTCATGGCCCCACAAAGCTTTTACCCCTTAGGCTTTTAAGACCACAAGTTTTAAAAGTCTTCTTCTTTTTTCTTAAACTCTGTGCCGAGTCAAACTACCTCATTTAGATTGAAACGGATGGAGTATATCAGTTTTATGAAATTTTTCATGTAAGATTTAGAAATAAAAAAATATTCTATGACTTGATTTGAAAATGTAAAAGATTTTCAATTGGCTTCCGCAATTATATTTGGTTTTGACATATGGGTGGGATCGCTCGGTTCAGGTAGTGTGCCGGGTGCCGGTCACGTGAATTTAGGTTGTGAAAATTATATAGAAAATCTTTCCAAGGCCCGTTGGCTTGATGTTTAGGAGCCTCCGAAGCTAATTACGTTATGAGAGAAGTTCACGAAGGAATCTGTGAAGATCACTCGGGCGCGGATTCCTCGGTATTAAAGATAATTAGGGAAGAATACAAGTGGAGCCCAATGGAACAAGACGCTAAGACCTATGTTCAGCAATTCGATAAGTATCAAGACCACGCACCATTGGTACATCAACCGGCAAAGCTATTGCACTGGGTTTTGTTGCCCTGGCCATTCATGAAATGGGGGATGGACATAATCGATCCGCTGCCACTGGCTTCCGGTAAGGTAAGATTTCTTTAAATTTTAATTGACTACTTTTCTAAGTGGGTTGAAGCAGGTCCTTACTAGAAATTGGCGAGCGGGAAGTAGTCAATTTCCTGTGGGAGAACATAATTTGCAGGTTCAGGATACTAAAAGAGATAGCTTGCGATAACGGGTCACAATTTATAGGCGCAAAGGTCATACCTTGAAGATTTGAAAATCAAAAGAATCACATCATTGCCATACCACCCGAGCACAAACGGCCAAGCGGAATCGACGAACAAAGTGATTATTTAGAATCTTAAAAAAAGATTGGAAGAAGCCAAAGGCAAATGGCCTGAAGAGTTACCGGGAGTGCTATGAGCATATCGGACGACGGCCAAATCAAGCACGAAAAAGACGCCTTTCTCTCTCGAATATGGAGCAGACGAAGGCACGGAAGTAGGAGAACCTACAATGAGATACTTCGGGGCAAACGAAGAAGAAAATAGTGAACCATTACTGGTCAGATTGGACCTGCTCGACGAACGTAAGGACTTGGCAAATATAAGGATGGAGGCCCAAAAACATAGAATGGAAAGATATTATAATCGAAGAGCCAATCTCCGTAATTTTAAAGTGGAGGACTTGGTTAAGGAAAGTGACTCAAAACACCCGAGAGCTTAACGCAGGAAAGTTGGGTCCAACGTGATAAGGCCCCTACATAGTTTCAGCTGTCACCGAGAAAGGATCATATGAATTGAAAAATCAAGACGGAGTAAAATTGTCGAGCAACTAGAATGTGGCACACCTCAAAAGATGCTATTGCTGATGAGTATGCCTATACTGAAAGTATATGCTACACTCTTTTTCCCTTCGTCCACTTTTTTGCCCAATTGGGTTTTTCTAGCAAGGTTTTTAACGAGGCAGCAACTGAAAACATACTACGGAGAAAACATCATCAGCAGAAATAAGACCTTTAAATGACAAGGCACGGAAGCAATGAACCACTACGGCGCGGTTAGAAATGTTTTGCTCGGTATCAAAGTTCCTACCGGGAAGTAAAGTTTGCTATGCCAAAGGTTACCTGACCACTCACGAGTGCAAGCCACTGAAGGGTGGTTAGATAGTCTTTCGCTCTATAGAAAAGTTCCTAACGTGAAGTGAAGCTTGCTATCGAACCAAAGACTATCCAACCATTCACTAGTGGAATCTTCAAAGGAGCAAGACTTCCAGTGTTCAAATTCGCATTCTTCGCATTCGAACACTGAGGAAGGGGGTGATATGAGGAGCGACATGATTTCCACGTAAATTGGGATTACGAAATTCGGGAACAAAGTTGTATCATCGGGACCAGGGACTGTGCGGCCAACCTCGTAGAAACAAGTTGTACAAATTAGCCACAAGTAATGGCAATTTTTTTAGCACAACAAGTGTTTATGTACTTTTGAAAATGGAAGGAATAAATTAAAGTCCTTTTATTTTTATCATATTTCTTGTCTAAACGATGAATTAATTTTATTATTTGAAAGTTAAACAAGTACTTCAAATGCTAGTGCCGGAATGAACAGGAGACCTTCTCTTCAAGAGCACTGTAAACATAAGAGGGCCCTCTCTTATGAAACCCTCACAGTAAAGGGTTGGTTCCGAAAGAATTCATGCCTGGATCCAAATACTATCGGGGAAGAAACACACCCGAAGCCTTTCATAACTTGACACAAAGAGAAAAATTTGCGCAATACTTAAACGAAAAAGCATTTTTATATAACAAATGTGCCATGCAGCACAAGTACAAAAGTATGAAGTGAAAAACAAAAAGGAAAGAAAGCAAAAGGCAAAACTACTGCATCCGGGGGAAGAGAAGCATCTGCCCCCCTAGGAGAAGTAGGTGGATCTGCCGCCGGCTCGAGATTTTGACCTTCCTCATCATCCCCTTCAAGTTCTTCCTTAGTTCCTGGGAACTCGGAACCGAAACCAAAAGAGTCAGTCGCATCAGGTTGGACCGAGAGACCCCTTCGGGCAGTTGACTCCAGCTCACGGGCCTTGGCAATCTCGGCATCAAATTCAATGACGCCCGTTTTGGCCTCTTCCAAGGTTTTTCTTCTCATGCTATACATCGAATATGTTTTTTTCAACAATAAGGGAAGCCGCTCGGCGCTGAAGCTCTTCCTTAAGCTGGCCAAACTCAGTCAAAAGGTTATTTCGCTCGGATCTAGTGGCCTGGAGGCTAACGTCAAGGTCACGAATAGTGGAGTTATAAACTTTATTGTGCTCCATGACCTTCTTATACTTCTTTTCCATACGGGCATGCTTCACTTCCATAGCAGCAACCTCTTCAGGTTTGGAGTTCAAAGCTGCATCCAAATTTTTAGTCTTTCAGTAGAGGTAGCCTCGCACTCGGCAGCAGCAAGAATAACATTCTGGACCTCGGACCACTTAGCCTTGGCCTCTTGAAAGTGTACCCTTAATAGGGCAGCCTCTTGGCTAATGGTCACCACCTCTTGTTCGCTCTGCTGCAATCAAGCCTCCAACTCAAAAACTTTGGCAGCTTGTGCTTCTAGTGCTAGGAGGCGAGCAGTAATTTGCTCCCGCTCGGCCAATAATTGATCCCGCTCAGATGTGAGTTTCTCTTTATCAAGGATCAACCTCTGAAGGCCCTCGGAAGCAAGGAAATTAGCTTGCAAAGCAAAAGTTCTAAAAAATCCTATCATAGCGAAGCTAGGAAAAATAGTAGAGGGAATAAAGATCATACCGCTCCTGCGTTGTGCATGGCATTGTTTACCATACACTCCCACGAGAGAGAATATATTTTATTCCTATCTTTCTCTAAAGCCAGAGGCTTCGGTAATTGGCAATTTCCACCGGCCGGGACAACAGATGGCACTCGGTAGAGACCAAAAGGGAGACGCTCCTCCTCCGAGGATCTGCAGAGGGGGGCGAATGGTTATGCCCCAAATTCCCATGGACTGGGATTGGGGAGGAGGGACATCCTCCTCTCGGGTGTCTGTAGCCAGTGGAGATGATGTAGTAGTTGCTGGTGGCAAAAGCATAGTTGGCGAAGAAGGAGATGAAACTGATAGCATTATGGGTTGAGAAGAAGCTGCGGCAAAAGCAGTGCTAGTTATTGGTTGCTCATCAATCGAAGACGGAAGAAGTCCGGTACTCAATGTCACAATACCGGGAGCAGCAACTGGAACTAGAAAGCGAGAGTTGGCATCTTCCACTATATCACACTCCCCCTAAAACACCTGGACATCGTCCTTAGTTGGTGTAACTAGCTCAACAGATTGAGCATTATGTTGAGCTGATGAAGGCCGTCGTCTTCTATGTAGAGAAGCCCCTTTATCATTGGCTCCCCTATCATCATCGATCACCACAGTGTCTGTAGCTGGCTTGGGCACGATGCTCTTCACATTTTTATTTTAACCTCGTCCGTAAAGGAATGTCGCCTTTTTTGTTGCTTGTTCTCCGGTCGGGGACTCCGAAAGGAAGCACTTGCACCAGAAGCAGGTCCGATGACACCCGTTCAAGTGAAGGCTTCCTGCAGCAACCTCGTCGCATCTATGGGATCAATCAAACTTTCTCCTCGGGGACCGTAACAGAACCCTACGAAAGACATGAGTTCAACAAAAAGAGAAGTTAGCCAGTTTTCTTATACGCAAGGTAAAAACAAGATTAGTTCGAGAATCAACTTACCATGATTTTTGGCCTTCCATCCATATTTGAGGGCCAGTTCTTTCCAGCGGCGGGTCTTAGGCGTAGTAACATCCAAAATCTTCTGGACCCAATGGTACAAGCCTTCAATCCTTGGTGCTGTCCACCGAGTTGCTAAAATAGTGAAAAGAGAAGGATCAATAACAATATGAAGTGATCTTTAATCAGAGAAAAAACATACGTTGAACTTACGTGTACAATTCCATGATTTAAGATAGGATGGAGTTATGGCCGGGATGATGTCACTAGTGGCAACTACAACGAACTGCTCCATCCATCCACGATCGTTGTCATCATCCATGATAGTGAGCAAAGCATGGTGACCATGTTTACTGAAGTTTATCATTCTCCTACAAAAAATCTTGGGGGGATAAAGGTTCATCAGTCGAGCCAGGGAGAGCTCTTCCCTCGTCTCATGGCATAGCCGCCGAAGATAAGCTACCGTCCGCCACACAGAAGGGCTCACCTGTGCCAAGCAGACTTGATAAAGAAAGAAAAACTCCAAGATTATGAAGTCAAGTCCCCCGCTCAATGAGAATGGGCCCAAAGTAAATAGATATGTGTAAACATATGCAAAACCCTTCTTGGGGAAAGTTACTCGCTCCACCAAATTGGGAGCGATGATGTTCAAACTATAGCAGCCACAGTCTTTCTTCACCATAGAAATGCTAGAAGTACGGATGGAAGAACGGTACACACCAACAGCCCATGCGCGGGCATTAGAAGAAGGAAATTTTTCCTCAAAATCCTTGGTTGTACTGAGCTTTCTGGGGATAATGGTGCTCACCGTAGGTGCAGCATCATCAGTGCTTTCCTTGTTCTTTGAAGAGCTGGAGGTTTTGGAAGAGGAGGCCATAGTTAGCAGAAGGAAGTAAGGTTTCTCTGAAAAAGAAGGTTAAAGAAAGTTGAAAGCAAGAGAGAGTTGAGTAAGAAAAGTTAAGAGAGTTCGAAAAATTGTGAAGTGTAAAAGAAGAAGATTTGAGCGTATAAGTAAAGGAATATGCGGCTAAACTTATGGCAATGATTACCTCAAGAACCGGTGAAAGTACTCTTAAATCATGAAGTGATGCGTGTTCGAGGCATTAAATGAGGAGAGACGTGCGTCTAATCAAGCATCAGAATCTTTTCAGAGGAGATCACAAAATTTTTCACCAAGAAAGGTGTCTTCACCAACTTTCCGATGATACAAAGATGTGCCACCGGAAAGCAGAGGGACTATGTATAGGTTAAAATCGGTTCACATTAAATACTCACATAATAGAGCTACACGTGAAACCAGAGATAGACAGAAAGTGAGATAGGCAGGAACTGAGACCGGGGGCAGCAACTTTGGTTGGCACCGGAGAGCCCCCGAAGGGAATATTGCTAATGAAGGCAAAGGAGTGCTTGCCATCCGGTAGCATTCAATGAAGAATATTCTGCAATATTAAATACACAGTCCGTTATAGAGAATTATGGCATCCATAGCCTGCCATTAGGCATTCTTTAATGGCCCCCATTATTTTCATTTAAGAGAGGCTTGATCCTAGGACCTTGTTCCCGATGTGCAACTGTAAATAGTGATTTCAACAGCCATTGTAGGGAGATAAATTTTTTGACAAACTTATGCTATATACTATTCAAAAGCTCAATAATATTTCAATTCTTGCTTATTAATATTGCCATTACTGCCTTCGGAAGCTCCGCTTCCGGAATAAGGCTATTCACTGTTTTATCTCGATTTCAACACTAAGTCTTATATTTTTATTTAATTTATTTATCATTTTGAGATCAAATCGATTTGTTTGTCTATAAACCACGTACAAATACTATTTTACGGTTAAACAATAATTTGGACGGAGGTGTTGGAACCACGACATGGTAAAAAAGAACAAGCTATTTCTTTTTTCAACAATAAGCAAATCATTAGGGAAAAAAAAAAAAAAGACAACAAACGTCTACGTGAAGAACTTTTCTCGTAATTGTCGATCCCTTGTATTATAAGGTAGAATAAGTTAGCGATATAGTGAGGATGCGATCAACAAATTAGAATGATATTGGAAATATTGGAAAAAATAAATAGATAGACGATTCAAAAATGGACTATGTTCTGAACTCAATTTCAATTAATTTGCGTGTCAACACAATAACCAATTGAGTGGTCAACTTAGAAGCCAAATATTTAAAGAGTGGTTGGATTCCAAATATGCTGCCAACTTTATATCGGAAAATAAAATATACTAATACCAGTAAATCAGGGGGAAAACATACAGCATTATATAATTCTTTGTGATTTTTAGTAAATACATGTCAATTTATTCGAAAACTGTTAGCTCATCTGTTTCATTTTATGTGTCATTTTTTTTTATTTCATTATTAAGACAATGACTTCTTTCTATTATTTAAAATCGTTTAACCTTAATTTTTTCAATTACTAGTAATAACATACCATACACCCAGAAAAATATTGTGAGTTGTGACATACTTAACGCTACGTACTTTTGACATATGCTAAAGTTCTTTTTTCTTTTTTGAACTCCATATCCAATTAAATATTGCTATATAAAATAAAACATACAGAGTATGTAAAATTAACAACCCCTCTAATTTGCTTGTTTTGTTTTGGCAGCGTCACACTCCCTATTTTTCGAGGGGATATGAGAGTTTTTCCAATTAAAGTGACATTATTCGAAATGAGATTATTTATTTATTTTAGAGTCGCCACTTGGGAATAATTATTATGGTGTCCTAAGTCACGGGTTTAATTTAAAATCCCAAATCGAGGAAAGTTGACTCTATTTATGGTTGCAAACACAGAAGACCGGGTAAGGAATTCTGTTAACCCGGAGAAGGTGTTAGGCATTCCCGGATGATTTATCACACTTCAAATCCCAGATGATTTTCCCAGGCAATAGAGAGATCACGGTTATACCCATATTCATTTTGGTGCCATCCAAATCGCTTTAACATATCACGAAAGAAAAGGTCAACCTGTTGTAGCTCGACTTTCTCTTCTAGATACAAGATACTTGGAGTACCAACATGCAAATTTGGGTACTGCAGAGGTTACCTTGAATGCTGGGACAGTCTTCATAACAATCTTTCCAAACTTCAACATGTCCCTTTATGATCCATACTTAACCGAAGCACTAAGAATCCAAGTCCAAATCTAAGGAGCCCCTCAAACCAAAGATTCTATCCAAGCCACTCTTCATCACCAAATGGCGTGGCGAGTCCAAAATCATGCCATGGATCTTTGCCTTCCCGGAGGAGAAAATGCTTTACTCTTAAATATTGATGCTACCAAAGGAAATACCATGTGCACCCAAATACCCAGACAAATATCAAGACACGAACTTGTCAAAATTCTTCCTGATTCTTGGATCACAAATCATGAAAAGTTAAGAGAACCGGAGGAATCCCTACAATCTAGTGAATCAACTTTTACTAAAAGAAATGACAAAACCGTTTGCATAAGCTTTGACCATTCCCACCTCAAAAAATCCAATAAAACCATCTTTTCTTGCCAAATTATTCAACCCAAAGATACAACAGATACATACCCTGAACCTGATAGAGAGACTTGACATTTTTACATATCTCCTTTATTTTTCTGACTGCTTCATCCTACGGTCGCTTAACAATTAATACTTGGCCTAATTATTTGATTTATTACATGTTTTAAACCTACTGTGCATTTTTACTTTCTAACCGATTTTAATAGAGTTCTAGTCGCTTTTAGGATTTATGGAGTTTATTTGAATAAGTCGCGATGTAGCGCACTTATCGTTTTTGTACATATTGCAAATTACGTCACGTGAGACACACCCGCGATTTACAACATGTTTATTATTATTATCATTCGAAGTTGTGATCAAGTCACGTGAAATGCACACTTGAATTGGGATTACGTATCATTGACTATGCCATGGGAACCGTACCCATAATCATGATGATTTACTTAAAGGATAGGTAACATTCCCTCAATATAGCATTTAAAAATAACCAAGCAAGGATTGACCAAGCAGTAAATCAGCAGATAGCTCAATCACAACATTCAGCTCAGCTAAACAAATAGAGAAATAGAAAAATTGGTTCCAAGTAAAGTCACAGTCGAATATGGTGATGGAATTCAACATAATCATAGCACAAACAATTAATTTTTATTGATAAGTGCAACAGAGTGCTACAGGTAAGTTCATACATACCTAAAGGTAGAGAAACAGTAATCAGAAGACCAAATAAAGGTCAGAAAGCAGGGGATGAAGCTCAGCAGTAATGAAGTGACACAAACAGCCCAGAAACCAATAACAGCTTAGTACAACAGCAATGAGTGAATGCAGAAATCAACCTCCAAACTAAGACTAGATGAAAACTAAGCAACGAGAAAACCTTTTGATATATTTTAAAGCTCTGAACTCAATATTTCTGAAGTATTCTTTACTGAGAAAAGATGAATGAGAAGACTTTTTGGATTTCAGTGAATTCTCTCTTCTTTTTCTACCTACGTCTATCATATTTCAAATAGTTTCTTTTTGAGGGATCAGTGTATATATCTGTTTGTGCTCTATCAACATACCTATATATTGAGGGCTGGATTCGAGAGAGTCCAATGGGAAAAGGGGAATCTGTCAGCGCCAAATCAGGGTCTGACAAAGGGAAGAATATTTTGCAACTAACATGTCAGCTATCCTGTTGGTAGTTAGCTCTTTCCTTTTGAGCCCTTCTTCTTTTATTTTTACTCCTAAGGCCCCTTAAAGTTTAATTATCTTTTGAAAACAACCCTCGACCTACCTAATTGTGCACTTACGGCCTCGAGACTAACAGGCCTGCCTATCATCCGAGGCAGGTCTCTATTTGACCTCGAGCAAAATAAAACAGAAAATGCAGAGCAATTTCGAACATGAAAATAATGATTTTTAACACTAAAAATGCAAATACCTAAGTAATCCTAACATGCAAACAAAAAATAGGTTATTTATTAAAACTTATTATGCTAAAAAAAAAACAAAAACAGAACAAGAGAAGAAGGAGAAGAAGAAAGAACGTAAAGAAGATGGATGAACCTTACCACAGGATTTTGGGGTACATTCTTTAACCAGCGGGTCCGAACTCTCTCTCGAAACGAGCCGAAAGTAATATCAATCGATTGTTCTCGTGAGTTTCGAGTCGAATCGCTTCTAAAAACTCGAGAATCAACAATGGCAGATTTTAGGGTTTTCAACTTCTTAGATCTAAAATCCGTGAAGTTGTAAGTGCTTTTGGAGAGAATGATTTAGGGATTAGGAATAAAGAGACGAAGGAGGCCATGGGGTAGGGATTTGGGGTGGATCGGAGGTGGGCCGCCGCCATGAGGCGATTCTCGGCAGCGGCTTGTGAGATCAAGGGCGAGAGAGACGAAGGGCGTCTCTAGGGTTTGTTCGAGGGGGCAAGACCAGGTTTAGGACAGTTTTATAGGGGAGTGAGAGACGAGTTCCAGGCTGTTGGATCAAGGGGCGATCAATGGCTGAGATTGGGCGTGACCAAAACGTTGTCGTTTTGGTCACTAACGGGGCGGATCGGGTATAGGGAATGGGCTGGACCGGTCGCGAATGGATCTTTAGGCTTAAACCATTTCAGCAATTTGGGCCTTTTTAAATGAATAGCCCTCAGCCCAGTTTAGCAAAACTAGCCTCTTTATTTCTTCCTTTAGTTTTCTACAGACATGGCCCCATTGCTTCCAATTGCATTTATTTTGCAACAAAGACCTAATTAGTACTTAAACTAATTAATTAAATTGATTGATTAAAGCTATGTATATTATTTATCAATTAAGCAATTTGTATGTGATTAAATCCTAAAAATGCAAGTAAAATTCAAAGTGCTATGCAATGAAGAGTTGGATATTTTTATGGTATTTTTTATGATTTTGATATACTAAATATGCCCAAAAAATGTAACTAAATGCAGACAACAAAAGTTCTAAAATTCTATGAAAATCAAAAATCAATAAGAATTTTTTTTTTTTTTTAGGAATATTTTCGTAGGGCAAAAATTACATGCTCACGGCTACCCCTCTTTGCTCGAGAACATGCAGAGTTTCGGGCAAAGATAAAGTGAGCAATTACGAGCGATTTTTGCCCGTTTGACACTCCATGTGAAGCATTTGGAAAAAGTTTGACGGAATCTTGCTTCCAAGGTTGCCTGCATTTTGGCTATAAAGAAATCAGGTTAGTGTAGTTCTGGAAGTTTTGGTAGCTGGGACTACCGGAGAAGCTGTGATTTCACTGTTGTTGCTACTGTTGCTGATGTTGTTGCTTGCTGAACTCCTTATTACACCAAAATCAAAATGAAAAAGAAACTAAACAAGCCTATCAGCTATGAGTTACAAGATTCCTATCTATACATCTTTCGAAACCTGATCTTGAGTCTTAACTGATGCTTCATGCACACTCTGATCTGAACCTTGATGCTCGCTAGCTATAAGTACTGGTTCTTTCTTCTACAGGTTCTTTTGATTAAAACAAGGATTGCAATGCTCGTGACTTTAGTCATGTCTTGAACATTCCACGTCTTTTATCTGCTTTTGCATTTTGGATTCACCTCTTTTATTTTTCTTTCTTATTCTGGATTGAGACTTCTTCTTCTGGTCATCTCAAACCCTGTGCCACGAGGTAAAACCTGCTCAGACACCAAAATAAACAAACGAACAAAATTTTTTCTGCCCCAGTTTTCACTAGGAAAAATTTTGTGAGTTATTTGTGACCAAACTCTATACTAATTCATTATTGAAAGCAATAAAGGTCGAGAATGGTGTACCCCGAAACAACCTGATTCTTTGGAATGATGTATTCTGATTGTTAAAATGGTGCCTCAACTAGGGAGTGAAAATCCTATGTTGGAAAAGAAAACTAGGGAATGGGGACCCTATGTCCGAAATAAAATTAACTAGGGAATTGAGACCCTATGTTGGAAAAAAAGACTAGGGAGTGGAGACCCTATGTCCAAAATAAAATCAACTAGGGAGTGGAGACCCTATGTTGGAAAACAAGACTAGGGAGTGGAGACCCTATGTTGGAAAACAAGACTAGGGAGTGGAGAGCCTATGTCTAAAATAAAATCAACTAGGAAGTGGAAACCCTATGTCTAAAATAAAATCAGCTAGGGAGTGGGGTCCCTATGTTGGAAAAGAGACTAGGGAGTGGATACCCTATGTTTACAATAAAATCAACTAGGGAGTGGAGACCTTATGTTGGAAGATGCAGCTTGGGATTGGAGACCCTACACTGTCATGATTTTGAATTTTCTTTCTTTTATTTCTTTTCATTTTCATTTCACTTTTTTAAAATGTAAAATGCAGGAAATGATTTGGATAAGACTTCCCTTTGGAGTTGTTTCTGTTTCTAGCTCCCATGCAGGCTGTTTTAGTTGCACCAACCTCTTGTAAGGTTGCTTTTGGATGCACCTATTTTTGTTTCTTCAAACAAAGAACAATTTGTCAGTTTGAGACGGTGGTTGGTTTTGTGGCCTTGAGCATTTCAATCACTTGATATTGGCTGGATCATTGATGACGACTTCAAACTGCAATTAGTTGTTTCCTGGATATCAATTGCATTTCTGGCCCCCGAGAACCTTTACTTTTCCAAAATTTACCATGACGGTCGGTCGCGTGGGACCTATCCTTTTTCAGTTTTATCTCGCCTTTGTAGGCATTCAATTTCTTTCTTCTAGTTTTAACTTCAGAGCACCTGGGCATTTTCAGCTTTTCAACCTTACCAAGATAGGTAATCACGCGGGACTCAACCTTTCAACTTCATTTTCGCCCTTATATGTACTTCAATTTGACTTCTTTCTTTCGAGAGTCTTGATTTCAAAGCATCAGCCACCATGGCTAGTCGGGATTAACTTGATGCCCCTGCCAAGGTTGGGTGCCTTTTTAAACGTTAGCTTGTATCGAACGAGAACCATGTAACTCAGTCTTGCCATCCCTTCTTTGCCTTAGTTTTGGAACAGAGTTAGGCCGAAATGGATTTAAAGAAAAACAAACAATGGAATAGACAATGAATTTAGACAAGAAGCATCCCTTTTGGGGGAGAGGCAAGAAAAACTTATCTGGAGTGCGTGCGGACTTCAATGAACATGACATGTCTTTTAGACTGGATGCCTGATCTGCGGAAACCGTCTGACTCTCAGAAATTCACCACAACTTTTGCCCTGAAACCAAGAAACCTTGCCTGGGACTGTGTAGATGCCAATGGCTGTGAAGATCCTATTTTCGATCAGTAATGTCCTTTGCGGGTTTTCACCTGCTGACCTCTTTCATTTCTCTTCTTACCACCTTATAGTGCCTTTTGCGGGTTTTCACTAATAAGACTCTCTCATTTTTATTTTCTCTACTTACAATCGCCCTATGGTGCCCGTGAGGGTTTTCACCAATAAGACTCTCTTATTTTATTTCTCTAATTTTGGTAGCATCAAATCCAAGTGATTGTATTCTCTGATTCTTTGAACATTCTCATTGATTAATCGGAAGGGCTTGAAAAGGATTTAGGTAAAAAGATTTGGATTGAACTACAGCTTTGGAACCTTTCATGCGAAACTGTCGCTGAACCATTGTAAAATCTACCCTAGTTTCCACTTTTGGGGGAATGTGGTATTTTTATTTGGTGTGACTGAACCCCAGAGAGAGGCTGCCTACGTATCCTTTCGGAATTAAGTCAAACGTAGTTCAAAATACTTTTTTTTTTTTTTGATAACATCTTCAGGTTCCAAAGAGGGTAATCAAAGAAAAGGTAAAGGGTTTGCAAAGGGTTGCTAGTGTTTGGGTAGCGAGAATGAAAGCCTTCGTCATCTCATCCAGAGAATGTTAATGTTGTGAAAAGGGGGTCAAACATAATACCTTTTGACTACGTCTGCATTGGCAGTTGTGTCGGGATCATTTTCCCCGATATCTCCCAAATACAGCGCTCCCTTTGGCAACACTCTTCTTATAATATACGGAACCTTCCAATTTGGAGCAAATTTTCCTTTGGCTTCTTCATGATGTGGGACAACACGTCTTTGAACGAGCTGGCCCACTTCAAGTTTTCTAGGCCTCACTTTCTTATTATAAGCACGAGCCATTCTTTGTTGATACAACTGCCTATGGCAAATTGCGGTCATTCGCTTTTCATCAATCATGGTCAATTATTCCAAACGGGTTTTGACCCATTCTTCATCCTCGATCTTAGTTTCTACAATGATCCGAAGAGAGGGAATCTCAATATTCTGTAGGTATTACAGCTTCAGTGCTATAAAGCAATAAGTAGGGTGTGGCCCCAATTGATGTACGCACAATAGTGCGATACCCCAATAATGCAAAGGGCAACTTCTCATGCAATTGTCTGGAACTTTGAATCATTTTCCTGAGAATCTTCTTGATATTCTTATTTGCTGCTTCAACAGCTCCATTAGCTTTCGGCCGATAAGGGGCTGAATTACAATGCGTGATTTTAAATTGTTCGCATACCTCCCTCATCAAGTGGCTATTCATATTTGCAGCATTGTCTGTAATGATAGTTTTAGGAATACCAAATTGACAAATAATGTTGGAATGCACGAAGTCCACCACTGCTTTCTTGGTGACAGCTTTGAGGGTAACTGCTTCGACCCACTTTGTGAAATAATCAATGGCAATTAGGATGAATCTGTGCCCATTAGTAGCTTTTGGCTCGACCGGCCCAATAACATCCATTCCCCAAGCAATAAACGGCCAAGGTGCTAACATAGGATGTAACTCTGAAGGCGGTGCGTGAATCAAGTCGTCGTGTATCTAGCATTGATGGCATTTCCGGACAAAACTGAAATAATCTTTTTCCATGGTCATCCAGTAATAACTTGTGCGGAGGATTTTCTTTGCGAGGACATATCCGTTCATTTAAGGCCCACAAACTCCGGAATGCAGTTCATTCATGATCTTTTCAGCTTCTTGGGAATCTACACATCTTAACAGATTCAAATCTGGGGTTCTTTTGTATAGAACCTCGCCACTCAAAAAGAAACTACTTGCAAGCCTTCTGATAGTTCTCTTTTGATCTCAACTGGCTTGCTCGGGATATTCTTTTTTTTTTCAAAAACCTTTTGATATCATGGTACCATGCTGAACATCTGACTCTGTTTCAATTGCATTGCAATAACCATGCCTTTCTCGCACTTGAATTTCCAGGGGGTTAATATGACAATTACCCGGGTATGGCAGCATTGAGGCCAAAGTAGCTAGTGCATCTGCTAGCTCATTGTGGAATCGAGGAATATATCTGACGGACTTGAACCTTTTGCTAAGATCTTCCACATGTTGCCTGTATGGGATGAGTTTGATGTCTCGAGTTTCCCATTCACCTTGGGCTTGCCAAATGATAAAATCGAAATCTTCCATAATTAACAATTCTTCTATATCCATATCAATTGCCATGTTCATACCCAGGATGCAAGCTTCACACTAGGCTGTATTATTTGTGTAAAAGAAATGAAGCCGGGTTGTTTCGGATAATGCTGCCTTTGGGTGAAATCAGAATTGCTTCGATCCCGACACCTTTGGCATTTACAGCTCCATCAAAGAGCATTTTCCAAGTATTAGTATCCTTTGGCATTACTTCAATTGAGTTCACTTCCTCGTATGGAAAATATGTGTTTAGAGGTTGGTATTCATCATCTACTGGGTTCTCAGCTAGATAATCTGCTAAGGCTTGGGCTTTCATTGCCGTGCGAGTGACCTAGAGAATGTCAAATTCTGTGAGCAAGATTTGCCATTTTGCCAACCTTCCTGTAGGCATTGGCTTCTGGAACATGTATTTCAGAGGATCCATCCTGGTTATGAGATATGTGGTGTAAGCCAGCAGATAATGTTTGAGCTTCTGTGCAACCCAAGTTAGGGACCAACAAGTTCTTTCTATAAAAGTATATTTGGCATCATAATTGGTGAACTTCTTGCTCAGGTAATATATGGCTTGTTCCCTCTTCCCAGTCATATCGTGTTGCCCCAGGATACATCCAAAAGAATTTTTTAGGACTGCCAAGTATAAGAACAAAGGTCTTCCTGGCTCAGGTGGAACCAGAACTGGAGGGTTTGACAAGAATTCTTGGATTTCGTCAAAAGCTTCTCGACACTCATCTGTCCATTCGATCGCCGCATCTTTCTTTAGCAGTTTGAACATGGGCTCACAAGTGGTAGTAAGCTGGGAGATGTTTCTGCTGATGTAATTCAATCTCCCTAGGAGACTTATGACCTCTTTCTTAGTGGTGGGCATAATACCGACCGAACCGAAAAAATCGGCCGAACCGAAAAAACCGGTTTATTCAGTTTCAGTATTTTGGTTTTTCGGTCGGTTTGCGGTTTATAATTTTTAAAAGTTTGATTTTCGGTTCGATTTTTGATTTTAACGGTTCGGTTTTTCGGTTAAACCAAAAAACCGAACTTTTTACTCTTTTGGACTCTTAGTCTTAGTTTCTGAAATCTGAAGCCCAATGGCCAATGCCCAATCCTACCTTCGCCTATCTGAAGCCCACACCTAAGCAAGCCCAGCCCAGGTAGTTTACCCAAAACCAAAATCCAAATACCCAGTCCTTTTAGTTTTCGACCCAGGTCCAAATCTAATCGACGTTAATCCCTAAGAAGTAACTCAAGTAAGAACGGAACAAGAAAAACCCTAATCCTTTTATTTTCGACCTTCCAGTTCCTCACTCCTCAGTTCCTCTATTCCTTGGAGGCTCAGAAGTCAGACCTCAATCGTCAATCCTCACTCCTCAGTTCCTCACGTCTCATGAGTCACGACCCAGTACCCACCTACCACTGCCGAGTGCCGACACCCTCACCATTACCTCCGAAATTAGGGTTCCGACTTCCGATTGAACTCGCTCATCCTTCTTCCTCAGGTGTTAGGTTAGTAGTTACCTCCGACTCCTAGTCCTTCTTTTGAGTTCCTTTTCAGTTTTCCCTCGTCCCTCCTACTGCTGATTTCGTTAAATTTTTTATTTTTCTGCTATTTTTTATAGCATATATGCGCGTTAATTTCTCCTACTGTGCCGACTGCTGTTGCTGTGACTTGTGAGCCTATGAAGCCTTTTTCCTCCACTCGTCGCTCATCCTTTTTCCTCAGGTTAGTCGTTACCTCCTTCTTCTGAGTTTCTTTTCAATTTTCCGTCGTTGGCATCGCTCCTCCTCCTCTTGCTGGGTTCTTTAAACTTTTGATTTTTCTGCTATTCTTTATAGTATATATGCGCGTTTGCCTCTTACTTTTCGGACTCTTTCGAGTTAACAACTTAACATTTGCCAAAAAGAAGTGACAGTTGCATCTTGCATCCTTTGTTTTTTACTTTTTTTGCCTCTGTGTTTGCTTTTGTTCTCTTGTTCTTTTGCCTCTGTGCCGACTGCCGACTTGAGACATGCTAGATTCATATCGTATACCAGTTTGTATTTTTAATTCTGGTTTCATTCGATTTTCTATAGATGGCAGAATTTGAAAGTAGAGTAAGTGAGGTGGGTTCATCGGAAAGAAAACCTACTTCTTCACCTATAAATTCAGTTGAAACTAGTCAAGGCCCAAAAAAAAGAAAATCTCTACAGTGTAGATCAACTGCTTGGGATCATTTTGAAAAGTTTAAAGATGATAATGGAGGTGATAGAGCAAAGTTTAAATATTGTGGTCGTCATTATAAAGATGATTCGCGATTGAATGGAAACAACATTGAATACTCATTTAAAGAAGTGTCCAAAAATATCACGGAAAGTTGATAATACTCAAAAACAATTATGTTTACAAAAAGAGGGGCAAATTAATGGTGGGGTGCTATGAAAATTTGATCAAGAACTAGTTAGGAGGGCTTTAGTTGAGATGGTAATTACGGAGGAATTACCTTTTAGCTTTGTTGAAAAGAAAGGCTTTAAGAAGTTTATAAGCATAGCCCAACCTCTATTTAATGTTCCTTCTCATAGGACAATTACAAGGATTGTTTTCAAGTTTACAGTGAAGAGAAGCTTAGACTAATGAAATATTTCGGAGAAGTAAAACCAAAAATTTTCCTTACCACAGACACATGGACTTCGTTACAAAGAATTAACTATATGTGTTTGACGGGTCATTTTATTGATAGAGATTGGGTGTTGCATAAAAGAATACTAAATTTTTGCCCTATCTCTAGTCATAAGGGTGACGAAATGGAAAAAGTTATTGGTAATTGTTTGCTTGAATGGAAATTGGATAAGGTATTTACTGTTACTGTTGATGATGCTTCTTCGAATGATGTCATGATCAAAGAATTCTCTAAACAACTAGATATGTGGAAAACTAATTCGATGAGTGGTAAGCATCTTCATGTGAGATTCATGACTCACATACTTAATCTAATTGTGCAAGATGGTTTGAAAGAAATTGATATTTCTGTAAAACATGTTAGACAAGCTGTGAGGTATGTGAGATCATCTCCGCAGAGGACCTTAAAGTTTAGGGAATGTTGTGCACATCAAGAGGTAGAATGTAGTAAAACATTGTGTTTGGATGTTCCTACTAGGTGGAATTCCACCTACTTGATGTTGGATACGGCGCAAAACTTTGAGAAGGCCTTTGACAATCTTCATCTTTTTGATGATGGATTTTATACTCATCTTTGTACGCATGTTTGTGAGGATGGGAATGTTGTAGGTCCATTTGTATGTGACGATTGGGTGAATGTGAGAAACGTAATAAAGTTTCTTGAAAGATTTCATGAGCTTACCGAAAAAGTTTCAAGTTCACGTTATGTCACTTCTAATTGTCATTTTGAGAATATATGTGAGCTTGATAATCATTTGAAAGCTTGTTTAGCTAGTGATGATACTAATTTGAGCAAGATGGCAGGAAAGATGAAAGAAAAGTTTAAAAAATATTGGGGTGAACCTGAAAAGAGGAATAAAATAATATTTATTGCTTCTGTATTAGATCCTCATAACAAATTAGAATATGTTGGTTTTGCACTTGAGGAAATGTTCGGGGAGGAACCAGGGAAGAAATTAACTGCCGAAGTGGATGCTTATTTGAATTCTTTATTTTGGGAGTATCAAAAAAAATATTCAAAAGGACGTTATACTCAATCATCTCAATCTAAATCTACTTCATCTGATGACACATCTGATTCATCTAGTGGAAATGTGAGAACAAAATCTGTGAGAATAAAGCAATTGTTGAAAAGGCAAAAGGAAGACTCTGAAGTGGAGGTGCTAAATCTGAGTTGGAAAGATATATTGGTGAAGGACAAGAACCATTGTTTGATGATTCTGATGACTTTAAAATCTTAGATTGGTGGAAAACTAATGCGCCTCGATTTCCTATTCTATCTGAATTAGCTCGTGATGTATTGGCCATTCCAATTTCTAATGTTGCATCGGAATGTGCATTTAGCACCGATGGCCGCATTCTTGATTCATTTAGGAGTTCATTGACTCCTCGGTTGGTGCAAAGTCTTGTTTGTGTTCAAGATTGGTATAGATGTGAGGGTACTCCTATTAATGTTGAAGAAGATATAGAGTTTCTTGAGCAAATTGAACTTGGTAAGATTTTGTGTTTTATAAGTGTTTTAATGAAAATTAATTTACTTTGTAAGTTTAAATAAATGATACACTTTATCAAATTTTATTTAGATATGGCAAAGAGCGGAAAAGAAACTTGCATTGTTGAAAGAGATACTAGCATTGTTGATGCATAGTTTGAACAAGTGGTAAGTTTAAAGATTTGCTTGTCTTATGATATCATTTTGTTATTTATAATTAAAAATATTTTATTTAACTTGTGATCTTATCTTATTTTGTAGGTTCAACCAAGCAGCACCAGCACCAAGCAGAACCACCACCTAGCAGCGGCAGCAGGCAGCAGGCAGCAGCAGCAACAGCTACTGCTTAGTTGGATATGGGGTTTGAACTTTTTTATTGCTCCATTCTCATGTTACATTGCCTTATTTTGCTTATTGTAGATATTTGCGAGTCCAACATATGAATTCTTGGATACAAAATATGGGATTAAAGGAAGTGCAGTTGCTGCTCGAATTCTTTGCTTAATGTTGTCTTGTTTAGTGTCATATCTACTGCTGCATTAGTAGCTGCATTCAGGCTTATAGCAGTGGACTCGAAGAATTCAGGCTTATGCATTGTCGCTGCATTCAAGCTTATGCATTGTTGCTGCATTCAGGCTTATATCTGCTACTGGTATAGTGGCATTCATATTATTTTCAACTTTCTCGTGGAGATATTTGTATGTATATTGGATGGCATAGTGGCATTCATACTGTATATTTGTACTGTATATTTTATATTGCTGCGAGGTATGTGAGATTCAACTTTATGTTCAACAGATTGATTTGGATGAATCTGTTTCAGAAACAATCTGTTAAGATGTTCAACTAAGCAGTAGCTATTTAAGCTTCAAACAATCTGAGATTCAGCAGCATACACTCAACAAGTTTGGCAGTAGCTAAAGTTGCTTGAACAGCAGTCACGCTGTCACAGCATACACTCAGATGAGCGGCATTGCTGGCACAATTAACAGCACATGTCTCCCTTTCATAAGGTTGAGTACATTCATAGAAATATATACTAGCATTGAACATATTGAGTCTACATTGGATATAAAAATTTTAAACCGTTAATAACCAAAAAACTAAACCGGAAATAACCGAACCGAACCTTGAAAAAACTGCACCGAACCATAAAACCTTTGGTTTGGTTTGGTTATTAAAATCAAAAACCGAAAACCGAATAAGCCAAACCGAAATTCTACAAAACCGAACCGAACCGACCGATGCTCACCCCTATTCTTTCTTTCTCTTCGGGGGTGGCAAATCCCGAGTAGCCTTTATCTTTGTCGGGTCTAACTCAATGCCTTTGCGACTGACTATGAACCATAGAAGTTTTCCAGACGAAACCCCAAATGCACATTTGCTGGGTTCAATTTCAAATCATACTTACGCAGACGCTCAAAGAATCTCCTCAGATCTCGCATATGGCCTTCCTGTGTTTTGGATTTAATGATCACATCATCCACACATACCTCAATTTCCTAGTGCATCATGTCATGGAAGATGATTGTCATAGCCCTGGTGTAGGTTGCCCTGGCATTTTTCAAACCAAATGGCATGACCCTATAACAGTAAGTGGCCCACGGTGTGGTAAAAGCCGTCTTTTCTGCATCTTCTTCATCCATCAGGACCTGGTGATACTCGGCATAACAATCCACGACGGACTGTATCTCGTGTTTACCGCAGTTGTCCACGAGGATATGAATATTTGGCAGCGGAAAGTTGTCCTTGGGACTTGCTTTGTTCAAATCCCGGTAATCAACGCATACTCAGGTTCTCCCATCCTTCTTTGGTACCGGAACCACGTTAGCCAACCACGTGGTGTATTGGACCACTCGGATCACACCAGCTTTTAATTGTTTAGTGACTTCTTCCTTGATCTTGTCACTGATATCTATTTTGAACTTTTTTTTCTTTTGCTGGACGGGTGGATAGTTGGGATATATAGGCAACTTATATACCACTAGATCAACACTCAGCCCTGGTATATCATCATAAGACCATGAGAACACGTCTTTGAACTCAAACAAGAATTGAATCAATGCATTTCTAGTCCTTTCCTCAGCGTGAATACTTATCATGGGTTCTCGGATCTATTCTGGGCTGCCTAAGTTGAATGGCTCGGTTTCATTTAAGTTTGGCTTAGGCTTATTCTCAAATTGTTCCAATCCTCGATTTATTTCCCTAAAAGCCTCATCCTCATCATATTCTGGTTCTTGGTTCATTATTTCACAATTAAACGGCATTTTAGGATCAGAGCATGAAGTCTGCAAGCATGTCATGTTATTTAAATCCGCATTATTAGGATTGAAAAAGGAAAAGATAAGAAAAATAGCAAGATCGGGATAAAGGAAAAAAATGAATGAAATATTGATTCCATTGAATTGAAGATACGAGGGTTTACATCAAAAAGTGACAATAAAATAAAAACATTCGAGTTACACCCTAAAATAACTCGTAATGCAGAAGAGATAGCAAGACTAGACTACCACGACTCCCGTCTGACAGGCAATAGGGTAGCTTTCCAGTTCTGGAGTTTGGCATCCGGTCCTATATACTGCACTCCGGCACTGCTCGTTCCTTCCCCGGGCTGGACCATGTGCGACTCATATAGCATTTGCTTCAGAGATTCACAAATGTAATCGATTTCTTCGGCGTGAAGGCCTCTTCTTCTTCTTCCACACACTTTGGCTTGACAAAAGATTGGGCGAGGTGTGGAATAGGCTGGGACAGGACCCACCCTTTTTCTTTGCGTTTATCGGCCCATTTTCTGTCGACCTCGGTAGCTTGGAAACCCACACCGAAAAACTTTTCATTGGCAGTTGAAATGATGGGTTCAGTGATACCCTGCAGAGACAAACCAAGCCCCTTTCTGGGCTTATACCCATGTTTAATCATTTGAGTGGCAACCATGACCAAAGTATTAGATAAGCAAGGTTGAGGTAACGGGGACCCTTCTTCGCGATGGTCGGCTACTACGATTTTGAAAGCCTGGTATATAACATGTTCACTACCTTCCTTAGCTTCTAGACACGGGACTGAAGGGTCCTTGTAGATGGACTGCTCATCTTCTCCGTGGACAACATTTTCTTGATCATCACACTCAAATTTAACCATTTGATGGAGAGTGGAGGGAACAGCTACTGCAGCACGAATCCATGATCTTCCCAGGAGGAAATTATATGAGGTTTCCATGTCCAAGACCTGGAAAGTTACCTCAAAATCCATGGGGCCAATGGTCAGAATTAGAATTTCCCCTATAGTGTCTCTTGTGACCCCATCAAAAGCCCGGACGCAGACATTGTTTGCCCGAATTCTTTCCATTCCGATCTCCATTCTCTGTAGCTTTGAGAGTGGACAAATGTCAACCCCGGATCGACCGTCTAACATTAATCTTTTCATATAATAGCCCTCACATTTGACATTCAAGTGGAGGGCCTTGTTGTGGGCGGCTCCCCCTAGAGGCAAGTCATCACGGCTGAAGGAAATCCTATTGACTTCAAAGAATCTTTGTGCCATTCTTTCCAATTGTTCGACGGAAGTATCAACCGAGACATATGCTTCATTGAGTGTTCTCAGTAGCACCTTCCGTTGTCCTTCGAAACTCAACAACAGAGATAAGAGGGAAACCTGGGAAGGAGCCTTCCGGAGTTGGTCAACTATTGCGTATTCTGAAGCTTTCATCTTTTTGAAGAACTCTTCCGCTTCCTCATTGCTGACGGGCTTCTTGGATGGCAGCCTTTTATCCTTGTTCAATTTGAACCTTTTTAGCTCTTCTAAGTTATGGTATTCCCCAGTCTTATTCATTTTATTCACCTATTCGATGACCTCTTTCCCTTTGTAGGTAACTATGGTTCTATTGTAGTTACAGGGGATTGCAATAGGGTCCTTCATGGGGCTTTGTGGTGCGCGGCTGATAACTACAGGTTCAGTCAGCCTTGGTGAAATTACGGCCCACGCGCCACATAGGTCCCCTTCGGTACATAAAATCTGGGCGCACTCGGCGTAACCTTCTTCTCCTCGAACTTCCTGGAGGATTTAAGATGCGCGGCTCTTTCTTCGGGGCCTTAGGAACGTAGAGGACCTTGTTCTTAACAGATGCTACCCAGTCTTTGATTCAACAACTTGAGGAACCAGAATGGTTTTCTCCTCAATTTTAGCCTGCTTTGCCGTCACTTTGGGCCTTGTCCCGAATCGACGATGGCAATGATAGCTTTTAATGCTGGATCGAACTCCTCGTCGTTGCAAATCATTCCAATGACCGGACCATTATTATAAGCTGGTAATGGATTGGTTGTCACATTAGGGAGCTCTTCGTCCCTTAACACAATTCTTTTCTCATCTATCAAGCTTTCGACTGCCCTTTTGAGGGTCCAACTGTCCTCTGTATCATGGCCTTCTGCTCCCTACTGGTAAGCACACCTGGTACCGGCCGGGTATGATGGGGATTTGGGGTTTTGCCAATTGGGGGGTACCGGTTGCAACAGATCCAGTTGGATAAACTTTTGGAGCAGGCTGGAGTAAGATTCACCAATGGGGGTAAAATTGGTTCTCTTAGGAGGTTCATGAGGGCGTTGATCATGTTGGTGTGTGTTTTGTGGCGGATAGGGATTATATGGAGCTTGGTAGGGATGGTTATTTCTAGGAAGTGGAGCTCGGGCTTGATTATATTACTGCTGTGGACAGACGTAAGGCTGCACATTCATCATCGCATAGTGGAGTGGTGCTATGGCATAGGCAGCATCTTGGTGTGGATAATAATGCCATGAGGTTCTGGGAGGCATGTAAGAGTGGTCAAATGTTTGACGAGGCCCTCGTGATCCTGAAGCCATCATAGCTCCCTCCTCCCTCTTTTTACGACTGGCAAGACTTCCTAAGCTATTCTGGATGGCTTGGGAGATGGCTCTCAAGGCAGCTTGACTTAATATTCGGCTAGTTATCAAACCGTATTCTACCATTTTCCCAATTTTGATCGCTTCAGCAAACGGTTTGCCCATAGCGGACATCATGTTTTGAAAATACTCGGCCTCTTGGGCCTTCAAGAAAATTGTAACCATTTTTGTGTCATCCATGGGCGGTTTTACTCTGGCAGCCTGCTCGCGCCATCTGATAGCATATTCGCGAAAGCTCTCCACGGTTTTCTTCTTCAAATTAGACAAGGAATTTCTGTCTGGAGCGATGTCCACATTATACTAGAACTGGCGAACTAAATCTCGGGCTAGATCGTCCCACACATGCCAATGAGTAATTTCTTGATCCATGTACCACTCTAAAGCAATTCCTGTCAAACTCTCTCCAAAAAATGTCATTAACAACTCTTCCTTTCCACCTGCCCCTCGCAGCTAATTGTAGTATCTATTTAAATGAGCAATGGGGTCCGTGCCCATCATACTTCTCAAACTTTGGCATTTTGAAGCCCACAGGTAAGTGGACATGGGGAAACATACACAGGTCGGAGTATGAGACACTCTTTTGGCCACTCAAGCCCTGCATGTTTTTCAGGCTTTGTTCCAGGCTTTTCGTCTTCCGAGCCATTTCCTCTTGTTCAGGGTTCCTTATCGCCCTTTCTGGCTCAATCAAGGATTCATATTGCGGTGGTTAGGCATATGAGTCTGGAGTAACATGAGTTACGTCCGGATGAAATTGTGGGCCCTGAAAAGTGAATGCCGAAGGCTCAAAGCATGAACTAGGAATGGTTGGTGGTGCCATGGTAAAGACCAGTGGTGCAGAAACCACCATTGACGGTGCTCTAGAGAACGGCGCCTGGGGGCAAACCATAGAAGACATACCGGTAAAAGATGACGTAGGGGGGGTGCCCAAATGGGACAAATGGATTTGCCATGGGGACATTAGTGGTTCTGACTGTCCTTGGGACCAGTTCGGGGAAAGCGGGGATAGTGCTTGGCGGTTCTCTACCGTTTGACTAGGCGTCACACATTTCCAACATGTGGAGCCATAACATCTTGTTTTCTTCGGCGGTTGCCATTTCTGGTTGTGAAATAGCCGGCTCAAGGCAATCCTCGGTGTTAACGATGTGGAGATTGCCTTCCGAAGCCATTGAGAACTTTCCTTTTGATCTTTAAAGTAGGGGTGAGAAGGCAGATTTCCAACAAAACCAACCACCTTAATAAGACCTACTAAACTAAAGGCAGAAAACACCCTTGTCAGTTTGAGACATTTAACAGATAGAAAATCGCATATTGGGGAATACAATGCACCTAGATAGTTAAACGTTTCCAAAATATTTTTGCCCTGACTGCGTGTTTCATCCCGGCTTTCACTATCTTTTTTACTCTATGGCTCTTTTCTTTTATTCACTCACTTCATATCTTGATTTTCCCTTCTCTCTTCTTTCTTTGAGTTGTTTTTGGCTCTTCGTTTTTCTCTGTTATTTTTGTCACTCGTTTCTTTCTTTTTCTTTCTTCTCTTTTTTTTTCACTCGATTTATTTAACGGCTATGATCGAATCCGATTGGGATTGCCTACGTATCATGACGCTTCATGAATCAGATCATTACGTAGTTCAGGAAGATCAGGAATAAAGTAAAAATATTTTTGGATTTCAATTTTAATTTTTTTTCTTTTTTCTCTTTTTTTAGAATGAGAGACTTCAAAAAAAAGAAGAAAAATATTTTTGGATTTAATAATAATTTTTTTCTAAGTAATTAAGGAAAGGAAAATATTTTTAGATTTTTTTGAAAATTGGGGGCCGGACCCGATGAGGTTGCCTACGTATCTCACATCCGGGTGAATTCCCTCTCACCTACCTCACTCTTGGTTTTTCTTGATTATTATTTATATTTTTTAATCTAAAAGCCGGTCAACATGCGAGCCAAAGTAAACAAATACACAAGTAGCACGTAAAATGCATTAGGATAGTCTTTTAATTTTGGGTACACCTGTCCTGGACGGACCCAACCCCTGTGTTGAGTCCCCAAAATCAAATGCACGTGATGCAAACAAACGTTCCTACTAGGGATCCGGCATGAGGTTATGTTATTCTAGGTTTGAACCCTAGGGTGTATTGCTCTAGACTTGACTTACCCGAGCGGACAACTCGAGCTGGGGGGGGGACAACGTACCGGGAACCAAAAGGCCATCCGGCTTTGTAACTGATCCAATTCTCGTTCTAAATTATAGATATGACACTCTAACAGAAAAGAAGTCACGCCAGCGTGCACTTCCCAAATGTTTTAGAAGACTCAGAGAGAAGAAGGGATTTCGTAATAGTTTATATATACAGTTCACAGAATATCAAAGCGGTAAAAACGGCATTTAGCACATTAGGTTCAAAAAACGTAAAGAATCAGATAATAAACAAAAGCCAAATATAACAGTTATTCTAAGCTCAAATTCTGAACCCTAAACCAGAGATTCTGTGTTCGATCCCCAGCAGAGTAGCCAGAGCTGTCACACCTCCTTTTTCCCGAGCGAATATGGGAGGTTTTTCCAATTAATGTGATATTATTCGAAATGGGATTATTTATTTATTTTAGAGTCACCACTTGGGAATGATTATTATGGTGTCCCAAGTCACCGGTTTATTTTAAAATCCCAAATCGAGGAAAGTTGACTCTATTTATGGTCTGCGAACACAAAGATCGGTAAGGAATTATATTAACCCGGGAGAAGGTGTTAGGCATTTTCGGATTTCGTAGTTTTAGCACGGTCGCTTAACAATTAATACTTAGCCTAATTATCTGATTTATTACCTGTTTTAAACCTATCATGCATTTTTACTTTCTAACCGCTTTTAATAGAGTTCTAGTCGCTTTTAGGATTTATGGAGTTTATTTGAATAAGTCGCGATGTCGCACACTTATCGTTTTTGTACATATTGCAAATTACGTCATGTGAGACGCACCCGCGATTTACGACATATTTTTTATCTTTATTATCATTCGAAGTTGTGATCAAGTCACGTGAAACGCACACTTGAATTGGGATTTTACGTATCATTGACTATGCCACGGGAACCGTACCCATAGTCATGATGATTTACTTAAATGCGCCTAAAGCAAACTATGATATTTGAGAACAATATTTCTAAGTACTCGGTAATTCGTTGTAAGGCTACAATTTATGAAAGTTCTTTGCAGGATCAATTTTGAGATTTCTTGGCAGATTCATTTGCTAATTAAACTAGGAAGATTATAATTCTACAACTTAGATTGCCTCTTTGGTTACGCTGGGGCAGACTGTGTATAAGCACGCTTGGGCTAATCGCGAAGCCGTTAGTGCATGGGCCAGCCCAGTTCGCGAAGCAGACTGGGTATGAACTGGCCTGGGCTAAATGTGAAGCCCACAGGGTTTGCCAGCCCATTTCGTGAAACAGACTGGGTATGAATTGGCCTGGGCTAAATGTGAAGCCCACAGCTTTTTGCCAGCCCATTTCTTGAAGCAGGCTGGGCATAGGCAGGCCTGGGCTAAACACGAAGCCATTAATGTCTTGCTGGCTCATTTTGACCAATTGAAATCGACAGCCCATGTTCAATCTCTTTATGGGCCATCTGAAATGCTACTGGGCTCTGGATTGAAGCCCAAATCACGTACACTTCTGCATACCACATTTGTGGTAAACCAACTTGGGCCAGCTTACTGTTTAGGCCCAATTCAGCTCAACATCAGTCCAATACATGTAAATATTGCAAATTCCAGCAAAATTTATGACATTCATGATACTACATGCTTAAACATAATAACAGGCAAAGAATTCAAAACTGCTGGAATGAAATTTAGTACATTATAGTGACTATTCCTATCAAATACAGCTTCCAGAATATACTATGTTTATAATACTGTGCATTTAACTACAATAATTGCCAAAGAGTTCAAATCTGCTGAAATTTAGACTTAATACATTTCAGTAGCTATTCCTATTGAATACAACATCAAAACTAAAAAAACAATTATATGAATACATCAATATCCACATTCCAGATTCCTCTTCACTGCTTGTAGAAGAATGAAGTCATCAACCACATACTACAACATTACATGGAGTCTTTCAATCTTCAAGTTTGATCAACCAGTGATCAAACCCAAGGACTGACTGACTTTTAGCTTAGACAATATTCCTCTAAACATGACTGCTTAACTGGACAACTACCAAGTCAAATTCCAGATTAAAGGATAAGTAACCTTCCCTCAGTATAGCATTTAAAAATAACCAAGCAGGGACTGACCAAGCAGTAAATCAGCAGATAGCTCAATCACGACATTCAACTCAGCTAAACAACCAGAGAAATAGAAAAACTGGTACTAAGCAAAGTCACAGTCGAATATGATGATGGAATTTAAAACATAATCATAACACAAACAATTCAAGTTTTTATTGATAAGTGCAATAGAGTGCTACAGGTAAGTTCATACATACCTAAAGGCAGAGAAACAGTAATAAGAAGACCAAATAAAGGTCAAAAAGTAGGGGATGAAGCTCAGCAGTGATGAAGTGACAAAAACCCAGAAACCAACAACAGCTTAGCACAACAGCAATGAGTGAATGCAGAAATCAACCTCCAAACTAAGACCAGATGAAAATCAAGCAACGAGAAAACCTTTTGAATATATTTTAAAGCTATGAACTCAATCTTTCTGAAGTATTCTTTACTGAGAAAAGATGAATGAGAAGATTTTCGGATTTTAGTGAATTCTCTCTTCTTTTTCTGCCTATGTCTATCAATTTTCAGATAGTTTCTTTTTTAGGGATCAGTGTTTATATCTGTGTGTGCTCTATCAGCATACCTCTATATTGAGGGCTGGATTCGAGAGGGTCCAATGAGAAAAGGGGAATCTGTTAGCGCCAAATCAAGGTCTGATAGAGGGAAGAATATTTTGTAACTAACATGCCAGCTGCCCTGTTGGCAGTTAGCCCTTTCCTTTTAAGCCATTTTTCTTTTATTTTTACTCCTAAGGCCCCTTAAAGTTTAATTATCTTTCGAATACAACCCTCGACCCACCTAAGTGTACACTTACGGCCTCGAGACTGACGGGCCTGCCTATCATCCGAGGCAGATCTCCATTTGACCTCGAGAAAAATAAAACAGAAAATGCAGAGCAATTTCGAACATGAAAACAATAATTTTTAACACTAAAAATGCAAATACCTAAGTAATCTTAACATGCAAACAAAAAACAGATTATTTATTAAAACCTATTATGCTAAAAAAACAAAAACAGAAGCAGAACAAGAGAAGAAGGGGAAGAAGAAAGAAAGAAAAGAAGATGGATGAACCTTACCACAAGCTTTTCAGGTACAGTCTTTAACCAGCGGGTCCGAACTCTCTCTCGAAATGAGCCGAAAGCAACATTAATCGATTGTTCTTGTTGAGAAGAATCGATTAATGTGAGTTTCGAGTCAAATCGCTTCTGAAAACTCGAGAATCAACAATGACAGATTTTAGGGTTTTCAACTTCTTAGATCTAAAATCCGTGAAGTTGTAAGAGTTTTTGGAGAGAATGATTTAGGGATTAGGAATAAGGAGACGAAGGAGTCCATGAGGTAGGGATTTGGGGTGGGCCGCCGCCATGAGGCGATTCTCGGCGGCGGCTTGTGAGATCGAGGGCGAGAGAGACGAAGGGCATCTGTAGGGTTTGTTCAAGGGGGCGAGACCGGTGTTAGGACAGTTTTATAGGGGAGTGAGAGACGAGTTCCAGACTGTTGGATCAAGGGGCGATCAATGGTTGAGATTGAGCGTGACCAAAACGGTGTCGTTTTGGTCACTAATAGGGCGGATCGGGTATAGGGAATGGGCTGGACCGGTCGCGAAGGGATCTTTGGGCTTAAACTGTTTCAGCAATTTGGGCATTTTTAAATGAATAGCCCTTAGCCCAGTTTAGCAAAACTAGCCTCTTTATTTCTTCCATTAGCTTTTTGCAGACATGGCCACATTGCTTCCAATTGCATTTATTTTCCAACAAAGACCTAATTAGCACTTAAACTAATTAATTAAAGCTAATGTATATTTTTGTGATTTTCATTTGTCAATTAAGCAATTTGTATGTGATTAAATCCTAAAACTGCAAGTAAAATTCAAAGTGATATGCAATGAAGAATTGGATATTTTTATGGTATTTTTGATGATTTTGAAATACTAAATATGCACAAAAAATACAACTAAATGCAGACAACGAAATTTTTAAAATTCTATAAAAATCAAAAATCAATAAGAAATTTTTTATTTTTATTTTTTTAATCTTTTAATAATATTTTTGTAGGAAAAAATTACGTGCTCAACGGGTGGTAGAGAAAGAATCAAAAGTGGTTGGAGTTTTGTTAAGATATTACTTTGATTGGTAAAGTACCAAACATGGTTGTTAAGCTTTGAGTTATTTAATGAGTTAGAGTCTAAACCTTTTGTATAAAGTAGACTATCGTTTTCTTCCCCTTTTTTAGGAATACCGCAATAATTAGTAGACATCATGACTTGTATAGCATTTTTGTTTGGTTTCAAAGATTCATAAAAAATATTTAAGCAAAAAGAGAAACCAGAATTTGTATAATTTAGGAAGATGCAGGTACAATGAGAGGAGCGGAGGCTTCAGGTGGTGGTTTTGGTTTTACTTAATAATGAACTCTGAGTAAATAAATGCGCCAAAAATTCTCAAAGAGAAATAAGGAGAAGATTGTAATTGAAGGGTCAATAATGATTAAATAGTAATGCTACCAACAAACAGCTCTAAAATAATCAAGGAATACTTCCATGCTTTTATTATTTTTTTGTTAAAATAGTGAGCGTCATTTCACCGAATATATGTTATAATTTTTCTACCAAAATTCAGACGGATGAAAAGAAATTATTTATCGCTTCCTAAAGAATACTTCCTACTCTTTCATCTTAAAACTGAAGTTCGATTTTGTACCGGCAATCTCGAACATTGCAACAGTTTTCAAGAGATCCAAATTACGCAGTACTTTTCAGGAGATTCAAATTATAGTATTGAAACTTTGAATTTAATAAACGCTTACTGTTACACGGCGTCTTTCTGAGATTTTTTGGAAGGGCGACGTAAGGCAAGCAATCGATGTTAGTGCGATTGCTGTTCTCCAACGGAGGTCCCCTTCGTACGCTAGACTAGATTGTCAACGCCGTACGGGAAAACCAATATCGTGAGCGACTGAGAGAATTGAAATGAGCAATTGAGAATGGAAGCTGATTGCATTGACGAAACGAAAGCTGTTACAAAAGGCTACGCGCTGTTGAGGGGAATAGACACCAGTACTGAGAAATATTTGCTTGCTTGAATGTTTGAATGCTTGATCCCCCTAATAATGCTTAAAAAAATAAACTAAAGTTACATGACTTGACCTAAATAAGCTGTAGAAGCACACTGAAAGTACAAGAAGTAAAACTACTCTATGTTTACAATGAAAAGGATTTAGTCTTCTACAACGTAGAAACAAGTCCGTTGGCAGCAACTTTGTCTTGAGCATTAGGGTCTGCGCGCGTGGTGCTGTACTATTTGTATCTGCCTGCGGCTGGGCGCTGGCACTTGGCATAAGGGTTTGCGCGCGCGACATTGTTGGTGCACGCTGCGCTATTGGAATCTATCTGCGATCGGGCGCTGGCAAGGCATCAGGATCTGCTCGCAAGACATTGTCTGTGCGCATGGCGCTATTGGCAGCATGATGGTCTGTGCGCGTGGTATTGTCTGTGCACGCAGCACTGTTGGCATTTGCCAGCCGCTGAGCGCTAGCGAGGACTATCGGTGTAGCGACAGAGACACATGTGTGCTTGTCACTTGGCGTTGCCGAGACTACGGAATCGATCGTGACGCTAAGCGTTGAGAGGCTTGTCAGGACACTACAGGGCGCGTCCAAAAAGTCATGGGACGTGGCTGGAAAGCAACCCCAACATTACTTATGCAACTTAGTTGGATTCCTTCATAATTTCCATCTATACTATTATATGCATAAGGCACATCTATTAGTCATTGCTTCCCGCATTGTCAACCCCTCTAATAACGTTCTATGTGAAATGTCCATTGAATTTCTTAAACTCCATATTTTTTGTTTCCTGGAAACAGTTGGAATGGTCAAGACATTACAAAGTTTTTTTAAATAAAGAAAAGGAGTAAAAGAAAGACCTTAAAAAGCAAGAAACCAATTGGAAAGCAGATTCATTAATGGACCATTGACCATAAAAGGATCAGTCAACCTTCTTGGTTGTTCTCTCTTACATAATTAATCATTATTACTCTATTCTCTGTGTGTTTTAAATATCAAACTCGGAAACCTATTCTACTATTAGAAAAAGACAGAAACTGATTTATCTAAAAGACAGAATTTGAAGTGACATACGAAACTTTTACCGTTTTCATATTACTCAATGTGTCTCAATTTATATATTGAAAATAATTTTACTTTAATTTTTTTATTTTTACTCTCAATGAAATGATCTATTCACACTAATATTTATGTTTTGCTTTAGATAATAAATTTTAATAGTATTATTATTTTTTTAAATTTCGTGTTCGGTTTGATTGCATCGCATAAAATAGGACGGAGTGAGTAATTATTAATAATTAAAATAATTCTGATACTTTACCTATATTTTTATGTCTCAAAAGTCTAAATTTTTTAGTGGATAAAGTTACTAATACCTACATTAATATAATATGGCAAATATCCAAAAGAATAAATTTAATTTGAACATCAATGTTATAAAATATTAATATTAAAAATAAAAGGAGAGTGATATTGAGATCATATTCCAAATTTTCCAAAACCGCTTTGACGTAAACCACAAAAACCATATACTTACAAAAAAAAAAGTCGTTCGTTGTTGATTTTGACCAATTTGAGACACGCTCTCTCTCCCTCTCTCTCCCATTTAGGTTTTTTCATTTTCACAACAATTTCCCAGTATATTATTCAACACGTCTTTCCTTTTTGCATCTACATGTTTATATTATTTGGTTCCACAACACTTGGTTTTCTCTGTATCAATCTATAGAGCGAAAAACAATATGAAGACATCGCTGAAGAAATTACGAGGATTGGCTTATCTTCGACATGATAAAAAAGAACGGAGGCTTCGCCAGCCATCTGACGAGCTCGCTTTGGCTACTCAGGTTTTTTCCCCTTTATTTCTTTATGTATTTATTTTTCCTTAATTGATTATTTATTTTGGTTATTAAATCCCAGATGCATTGGAAAAAATGAAAAAATGAGGATTAGTATATTCAACCCCATTAGTTTTCTTGTTAAATGATGTGTGTTCGAACTGAAATGAATGAATTTGGAGGATTTTTTTTATGATGGTTGTGTCCGAGCAGTTTGAGGATACCTCGACTGTTCCGTGGGTACCTGCTATCTGCTATCGAACAAGTATAGGTACCGGTAACTCTAGCCACCTCGAATATCGAAGATTTATATATAACGGACTCCAACTAGTTTGGAAGTGAGTTGCAGTTGATTAATTGATTGGTTTGTTATCAGAACGTTGATTAATTGATGATGTGCTAAGGTATTTTGTTCTAGTTGAGGCATTATTTGGAACACGAACTTCACAATTGAGATTTAGATTTGTGCTATAAGGAAACGTTTGTTTCGAAACGAAGTGCATTCTTCCCATTTACCTAGATCTTAGTGTAAAGAGTTACGGGATAGACGGGTACCCATGTTGGTAGGAAGCAGTAGGTACCTGTGGATTAGTTAAGGTTTGCTGAGCCTGACACCATTGTTATTAAAAATGTCTGTCGTGACTTTGCTTCTTCATAATATTTTCTGTGAACAAATTGTCGTTCTTGTAGTAGTAATCTTCTCTTCTAGGTTATTATATGATATAAGAATATGGGAGACCCTGCTAACATAAAAGAATGCTACCTTTTGTTTGCATTACAACAACAACAACAAACCTAGTGAATTCCCACAAGTGTGGTATGGGGACCTACCTTTGGAAGGACAGAGAGGCTGTTTCCGATTTACCCTCGGCTAAAGCAAGGATGAAAGGAAGTGAAGGCAGTAAGTAGTAACAACAACAAGATAAAAGGAGAAGACCGAAGCCAAGATAACAATTATACGCTAGGTAGTAATAACAATCTACGGATAAAAGATAACATACTAATACCTTTGCATTAAAATAATTAATTTTGAACCCCGGTATGTGTTACTAGTCTAGCTTAAAAGAAGGTTCTCAGTGCAGTAATCTGAGGGAGTGTAAACCTGGGCATGTGTAGGTCCTATTCTCATAGTTAACCCTCAAGAAGTAATGAATTAATGTTCATCACATGACGCAATGTTGCGAATTGTTTTAGGCTTTTAGCAGACACTATAAGAAAACATTGTATGTTGTAGTGAATGGTGGGATGCAAGTAGAACCTTCATTCTCTACCACTTGGGGTCGCCTTCAAAATGCCATCACTATTTGTAGGTCATTTGACTCGGGAATCAACTATAAATATTTGATGTCGTAACCCCCAGTTCTAATCTTCACTTATTTGTCAGAGATATTCACTTTATTTATCTATAGATGAGACTTGAGAGCTATGAGAAGTATCTTATCAAATTTTCTGGTTAAAATTTATTACAGTTTGGTCTTTAACAGCTGCTTTCTTCTCTTAGGATATGGAAGAAATGAAAGATTGCTACGATAGGTTACTTTCTGCAGCTGCTGCAACTGCAAATGGTGCATATGGTAATTTATTGCCATTTTCTTCCTTCCAGCTTCTGACCAGTGCGTGTTATCTTTTGGAGTAACTTTACTACCAGATAGTATCTGAATTATCTTCTTGAAGTAGCTTCAACTTGTAGTACCTTTTATGAATATTTTCATATTTGTTTTTGATAATCAAGAAATCCCCGAAATAGCTAGTTGGTACATAGTCTGAAACTTGGTGGATAATGGGCCCACCCTCTACCCTTCTCCACTTAACTATGATGTTGTTGTCTATGTCAGCGTGCATATTTCCATCATTTGTACATTATCTTTAAAAATTGTGGTGGTCATATAACATGACAATGGTCCCTGCCCTTCCTTTTTGATAAGAGGCCTTTGAGAATTTCTCCCCTTACGTGATTTATCTATATTATGACTCTTTTAAACTGAATAAAGTTAGTCAATGTTCTTCTTGTTAATAATGATGATCTCTTTGGTACTTCTCGAAGCTGTTTGGGATAGTTGTACTTTTGGTTCCTCACATTTGACAAATTCCAATTCTGGTCCTTGTGATGTTTGACTAAGTTCAGTTTGTTAATGGATTGACTAGACAAAATTAGCATTCAACTGATAGAAATGTATGCTTTTGATCTCACCAATCACGAAGTCCCACAAACTTGGTGATATTTTAACTGTTAAATCTTGTGACTACCCATGTGTTGGGCTAAGTGAAGTATAAGTATCAATATAACCTACACTTAGCATAACACGTGTGTTCACTTTTGCTGTTAAAAAGTCTGTTAACTTTGTGAAATCAGGAGAACTAAACAGAAATTTTGTGAATAATTGATGGTCTAGAAGCATACTTATGCCTAACTCTTTTTCACCTCTTTATATGACCTAGATATAGCCGCTGTAAACATAAAATACTCCAAGCAGAGACGTATGTTTCATTTTGCATCTGTGATAAGTTCAAGCATTTAGCTCCAGTGGAACACATTGGTGACCTCATCTTCCGTTTCGGTGCTCCTTGAAGTGTTATTGCAACTCATTCAGCCAAATAAGAAAATAGTTATTGGTTAACAGCATAACTTATAAAAAAGGAGTTATTAGTTAACACAGGCTTTGATGAATCAAATAAAGAAGCAAAAGGATTACATATAAGAAATTGAAGACATGAATGGCTAATGAGTTACTGCAAGGACGTGCAGGCCCTGAAAAATTATGAAATAACTTAGCAAAGGGAAGCCTAACTAAATGCCGTTTTATCCATCAAACCAATCTAATTTTAATCTTGCTTGGTTGAACTTTTCAAAAAACGGATTATACTTGCAAGCTTGAATGCATATTTTATTCTTTGGGCTGTCAAAAGAAAACAAATTAGCTTAAGAAGCTCAGTTTCTGTGTACTTCCATCAGTTATCACATTAACATTATAATGTGTTTTACACATGGAACTTTACTGGTTTAACGTAATATCCATGTTTATTGTAGTTTAGTGCGCATGCTGATGTTTTTATTATTAATTAGCAAGGATTATCCTCGGCTTTCAATTTGTTTCTTGCCAGTTGGATTTGGATAACTTTTTGGTTAAATTGTATTTAATTGAGATAGTCTATTTCAGAATTTTCCGAATCATTGCGAGAAATGGGTGATTGTCTTCTTGAGAAAACAGCATTGAATGATGATGAAGAAAGCGGTGAGTATGAAGCATTATTATGTTTATTGATCAATTGCATGACCCTCAACTAATATTATTTTACGAGCATAACTCAATTAAGTTTTAAGCTGTTATAGAGAGGACACTTTTATTTATTTATGTTATGAATAGAATCCTTCACATGTGGTTGTAATTCTTTTTCCTTAGGCCAAGCACGATGACCAATTGAAGTATCTCTTTATTATGGATGTTGCTGAACCTAGAGTTGTTGCATGCATCAGTACCATTTTGAATTGTTAAATCGCCTCATCTAAAGCATAAACTATTGACAGGGGACTCTTACTTATTTGAATTAGATCTACAACATTAATAAATAGTTATCAAATAAATACCCCAAAACAAAAGTTCTATGATGTCCGCTCTGTCGAAGGTCGTTATTGCATGATAGCTGATCTTGCTAGTTACCAAATCAAAAGAAATAGATTTTGTTAATTGTGGTTTCTTTTGTTCTTAAATCATAATGTGCACATCTTTAGGTTGTTAGAACTCATTATACTGTTACTTTAGTCTTTATACTGCCTTAATAAGAGATCAGCTGCAATTCTCCTTCACACCCCCCCCCCCCC